>ML349436.1:0-19482 GCA_005239505.1 Nicotiana paniculata | reverse complement strand
AAGGCCAAGTTTGACTTCGGTCAACATTTTTAGTAAACGACCTCAGAATCAAGTTTCGACGGTTTTGGTAGCTTCGTATGATGATTTCGGACTTGGGCGTATGTTCGAAATGGGTTTCGGATGACCCGGGAGCGTTTCGGTGCCCAATATTGAAATAAGAGTTCCTTAAGTTCCTATTGTGGTTTGGGACGTGTTTTTTGTGTTATTGAGGTCCGAATGGAATTTTGAGATCGGAAATAGTTCCGTTATGTCATTTATGACTTGCCTGCAAAATTTGGTGTCATTCCGAGTAGTATAGGTCGGTTCGGCGCATTGTTAGTGAAGTCAAGAAAACTTAAAGTTCCTAAGTTTGGTTCTAGGGCTTTTGAGGTGTGATTTTGAGTTTTAGCGTTGTTGCGGGTGTTCTGAAGGCTCGAGCGAGTCCGTATTATGATTTGGGATTTGTTGGTATATTTGGACGGGGGCTCGAGTGGGCCCAGGTGCCTCTCGGGCACCAAACGAGGCCAAAAACTAGCTGAAGCAGTTGCTGGTGCACCTGATCAGGTGTGACCGCAGGTGCGGTTGCCCAGTCGCAAGTGCGAGACCTCTCCTGCGGTCCAGGACTCGCAGGTGCGACCCCCAGGTGGGTTGCCCAGTTCTCGCAGGTGCGGGCTCCAGCCCGCAGATGCGAGCCCAAGCCCTTGTCCCATTTTCTGCAGGTGCGAGCTATTGGTCGCAGGTGCGGTCATCGAGTCGCAGGTGTGAAAACCCCTGTAGGCAGTAAGGTCTTTAAATGCGGGATTATCCCATTTTCACTCCACGTTCTTCCACCATAGACGAGTTTGAGAGCTTGGAAAAGAGCCCCACGACCCAGCCACTGTGAGGTAAGTAAATTCTACCCTAAAGTTAGTTAATGCATGAATTCCTAGTTTAGTTACCTACCTAATTAGTGAAAAATTAAGGAATTGGGTAGTAACCTAGGGCTTTCGAGAATTTAGAGTATTACCCGTGAATTGGCTATGAAATCATACAAAAATCATATATTAATGATCCTTAGGTTATGGGTGAGTGTTTCCTTTAAGAATTTTTGAAATCCGAGCATACGGGTCTGGAGTTGGATTTTGGGATTTCTTCAAGATGGATGAATTTGACTAGATAATAGGAGAATTCCATGCTTTGAGTATAATTTGATATATTTACGTAACGTTTGGTTAGCTTCGATTCCTTTGGGTGACGAGTTCGGAGTTTCAGGAGCATTCTTTACCCGGGGAGTAGGTGCGACGCGAGGTGAGTCTCCTTTCTAACCTCGTGAGAGGGAATTGTCCCCGTAGGTGATTTAAATGCTATGTGTGATAATTGTGGGGGCTACGTACGTAAAAAGTAACGAGAGTCCGAACGTAGCAGCTATTATTATTATGTCCGGGTAGTTAGGTCCACATCATGCCTTCTGTTTTACTTGAAATGAACTATATGCTTAATAAATTAAATGTTACATGCGGCTTAGTTCCCTGAGATCATGGAATTTGAGAAAATTTGTAAGGAATTGTTTACTAAAAAGTAATTTAAAAAGGAATATTGTGTGTGCATGTGGCCGCTTCGCAATTTACATTCCGCGATCGGTGTGATTTCCCCCACTCTTATGGGAGCGGGCCATACGCCACGGCGGATAGAAAGATGCACTTATGGTTCGGGCCGTTCGATCCTCGGCAGTGCATAGATGTGAGTACTTTATAGCAAGGTGCACTTATGGTTCGGGCCGTTCGACCCTCGGCAGTGCACATATATGACTATCTTATGGCTTAGGCCGGTTGTCCTTATTCCATATGCGCGTGATTTATTTGTTACTAAATTCATGTACATTGATTTGACAGATAATTGGGGGAAGGTGAAGTAGTAATCGTTTATTTATTTCCAGTACTTACTTGGATTTCAGTGCCTTATATATTTGCTGCTTCACTGCCTTTACATGCCTACCGTTTTCATCATATTCTATTAAATTATATTGTTGGACCTTAGTGAGTGTCAAGTCGACCTCTCGTCACTACCTCTTCGAGGTTAGGCAGGATACTCACTGAGTACATATATATTTATGTACTCATGCTACGCGTCTGTATTTAATTGTACAGGTTCCGAGGCTGGTGCATCTGGTTGTCAGGCCGGAGCTTGATTCTGATTATAGATGGACCTGACTTCACGGTGAGCTGCTTTCTCCTAGCGATCTCCGGCAGCACCATGGGGTTTCTTTTTCTTATTTCCCGTCTATTTCTTTCAGACAGTGGGACTTTATATTATATCTTTTGTATATTCTGTTAGGATGCCCGTAGGACTTGTGACATGAGTTCCTGGCACACACGTGATAGTTATTATGGATTACGGGTCTGTATATATATTGGCTCACGCCTCCTTATGACCGTTTTCGATTAAAAACTGGCTAATTATCCTTGTCGATTTATGTTTCAAGTTTTAAAAATTGAGTATATGTTGAAATGTTTAATATAATAAGAAAGAACCCTTAGTAAATTGTGTGTTGGCTTGACTGACCCCGCCGTTGGGCGCCATCACGACCTGAGTTAGGATTTTGGGTCGTGACACCCAATGTGGATGGGCTTTGAGAGTTGATTCTAGCAGAGGCCCATAACTCGCTGTATTCCATCCATCCGGTTGCCGCAAAGATGTATCAGGATCTAAGGTGGCATTATTGGTGGAGGCGGATGAAGAAGGATATTGTTGAGTTTGTAGCTCGGTGTCTCAACTGTTAGCAGGTCAAGTATGAGCACCAGAGGCCAGGTGGGTTACATCAGAGGTTGGATATTTCGGAGTGGAAGTGGGGGCGGATCACCATGGACTTTGTAGTTGGGCTCCCACGGACTTCGAGGAGGTTTTATGATATATGGGTCATTGTGGATCGGTTGACCAAGCCCGTGAAATTCATTCATGTTGGTACTACTTATTCTTCAGAGTGGTTAGCTGAGATTTATATCAGGGAGATTGTCCAGTTGCATGGTGTTCCAATTTCTATCATTTCTGACAGGGGTACTCAGTTCACATCTCAGTTCTGGAGGGCCGTGGAGAGAGAGTTGGGTACTCAGGTCGAGTTGAGCACAACATTTCATCCTCATACAGATGGGTAGTCAGAGCGCACTATTCAGATTTTTGAGGACATGTTACGTACTTGTGTCATTGACTTTGGGGGCTCATGGGACCAGTTTCTGCCACTCGCGGAGTTTGCATATAATAATAGCTATCGGTCGAGTATCCAGATGGCTCCGTACGAGGATTTATATGGTAAGAGGTATAATCTCCGTTTGGTTGGTTTGAGCCGGGTGAGAGTAGGCTATTGGGCACAGACTTGGTACAGGATGCGTTGGATAAGGTGAAGTTGATTCAGGAGTGGCTTCGCATGGCGCAGTCTAGGCAGAAGAGTTATGCGGACTGGAAGTTCCGGGATGTGTCCTTCATCGTTGGGGAGAAGGTGCTACTGAAGGTGTCACCCATGAAGGGTGTTATGCGGTTCGGGAAGAGAGGCAAGTTGAGTCCTCGGTTCATTGGGCCTTTTGAGGTAGTTCAGAGGGTTGGAAAGGTGGCTTATAGACTTGCTTTGCCACCCAGCTTGTCGAGTGTCCATCCAGTATTCCATGTTTCCCTGCTTCGGAAGTATTTTGATGACCCATCTCATGTCTTGGACTTCAGCTCAGTTCATCTAGAGGGTGATATTTCTTATGAGGTAGAGCCAGTGGCTATTTTGGGTCATCAGTTCAGAAGGCTGAGGTCTAAGGATATAGCTTCAGTGAAGGTACAATGGAGAGGACAGCCGGTGGAGGAGGCCACCTGGGAGACCGAGCGGGAGATGCGGAGAAGATATCCTCACCTATTTGAGACTCCACGTATGTTTCTAGACCCGTTCGAGGACGAACGTTTGTTTAAGAAGGGGAGAATGTAACGACCCGGTCGGTCGTTCTGTGAGATCTGCCCCGTTTTCCCTGTTTATACTTCGTCATGTGTTTCTTAGCCTATTTATTATGTGTGGGGTCGATTGTTTGGGTTCGGAGTGGTCATGGTGAGAAAAGAGACACTTAGTCTCCTAAGTTGGCCTTATGGTTAGACAAGTCAACCGGAAGTTGACTATTAGGTAAACAACCTCAGAATCTGGATTTTATAGCTCGGATAGCTTCGTTAGGTGATTTGGGAATTAGGAGTGTGTTCGGAATGTGGTTTTGATGTCCGGAGTAGAATTAGGCTTGAAATGGAGAAATTGAGTTTTTGGCAATTTCCGATCGATAGTGGAAAATAGTCTATCGGGGTCGGAATGGAATTCCAGAATTTGAAACAGGTTTATAGTATCCTTTTGGGCGTGTGTGCAAATTTTTCAGGTCAATCGAACGTGTTTTGGGTGGTTTCGGCATCTTTGGCGAATTTCGGAAGTTTAGAAATCCTTAGGCTTGAATTCGGGGTTAATTCGGTATTAGGATGTCGCTTTGAGTGATTCGAGGGATCGACTAAGTTTGAATGATGTTATGGGATGTGATGGTATGTTTGGATGAGGTCCCGAGGGCCTCGAATGAGTTTCGGGTGGTTAACGGTCTTAGTAATTGGTTGGCGAATGCTGAAAGCTGGTGTCATCTGTTTCTGGTTTCCTTGTACGCGATCGCAGGAGTCCATTCGCGATCGTGTAGGCTTACTTTGGGGCAGAGATAAGTTTTTACTACGCGGTCGCAAGTTTAGGGTCGCGATCGCGTAGTTTTTGAAAGTTGTGCATCGCGAATGCGTGGCTGAGGTCGCGTTCGCGTAGAAGGATTTGGAGCGGCAGTGTGATGAAGGAATTACTCTACGCGATCGCGTAGAGTGGGGCGCGTTCACATTGTTGTGAGAGAGTGCTATCCGCGATCGTGTAAGGTTCAAATGCAGGGGAGGCCACTTTGTGTTTCGCGATCGCGAGGCTATTTCCGCGATCGCGATTAAGAAAATAATACCTGGGCAAAAAGTATAAAAAGCCATCTTCGCGATTTTTAGCCTATTTCTCACCATTGTTGGACGGATTTGAAGCTTTTTGAGAGGCATTAAAGAGGGAATCGAAGGGAATCACTTGGAGGTAAGATTTTTGAATTCAATACTTGATTCTATGTTGATTTCTAGCTAATTAGACCTAAAATTTGTGGGATTTGAACCCTAAAATTTGAGAATTAGGGCTTATGATTTGGAGACCATAGAGTGGGGATTTGAAGGGCCATTTGAGGTCCGATTCTAATGTTCTTGGTATGTATGGACTCGTGGGAGGATAAAGATTCTTGTGATGTGATTTTTATCAAATTCCGATACATGTGCCCGGGGTCGGGTTTGACCAATTTCGGGATTTCTGCTCAATTTTGATAATTTTCGAATGGGCTTCGTTCCTTGGCATATAATAATGATATAAATCTGATTTTTGGTAGATTTGGAGCAATCAGAGGCCGATTCTAGAGGCAAAGTCATCGAGGGCTAGGATTTTAGCCGGTTTTGAGGTAAGTAACGTTTACAAACTTGGTTCTGAGGGTTCGAAACCCGGAACTATATGATATATGACTATAATTAAGGTGACGCACACGCCAAATGACGGGCGTGCGTGTGTGCACCGAGTGATTTGTGGCATGGCTCATCCCATGGCACTGTCTAGTAGCTATTCTGGATCGATATCTGCACTTTTATTGATGTGGTTAATGTGAACATGCTAGAAATCATGCTAAGTCAAATGCTAGGGCTTCAAGCCGAACATGCTGAGACCGGAGTGGTCGTATATTGTTGTCTCCTTATGTGTTTATTTGATTTTGTCTACTCAGTCCTGTCATAGCATATCATTTCATGCCTCAGTCTCGGTAATTGTTGATTTTACATATACTTATCATTGTTTCGGGCTAGTTCATGCATTTGTGATCCCATGTGAGCGAGATTGGAGAGTAATGACTGAGTGAGGCCGAGATCCTGTTATTGAGATAGTTATGAGATCAGACTGCACACCGCAGCGATACTCTGACCATGCCTTTGTTGGCTTGATATAGCGCTTGGGCCAATAAGAGCCCCTCAGTAGTCTTTACACCCCCCCCCTAGTGAGCGCATTGATATAGAGGGATGGATCTTCCCTGGACATGGATCTTGTCCGAAGTTGATGATATGTGAGGGATGGATCGTCCCTGGACATGTATCTTGTCCGAGTGTTGTATCCCGGAGATGGATCTTCTCCTTAGGGGCTGGATTGGCCTTTTCCTCAGTACTGAGTGACTACGGTCACCGGTGTTTATGCATATTCGTGGATGGATTTTCCCTGGGCCTGAGAGCCATATACAGTATTGAGTGGACTTTTGTGTGAGAGCTGTGAGCACTATGTGCATTCCCACACTGTTGATACATTGGCATGTAGTGTACTAAGATATACTTGGGTTACTTATCATATCGGTCATATTCTGTTTTCATTATCCATTAAAACTGTGAGCATGCCTAAATTCTATGTACTGTTTTCATTACAATTATTGAGGTTTAGCCCGTCACTACCTCTCAATCCATAGTTTGGGTTCGTTACTTCTGAGTTGGTGTAATCACGTTACCCCCTGCACCTTGTGTGGAGATCCAGGTACAGCGGGACCCGATAGCGGTTGCTGAGCGGCTTTCAGAGTTCCTTTGCAGGCAGCGAGGTAGCAGCTGGCGATCGCAGCCTCGATTATCTCCTTCTCTATCTATCTGTCTTATTTATTTATTTCAGACAACTTTATGTCGACATTGTATTTTGATATTCGATGTAGTAGCTCATGACTCAGTGACACTAGATCTGGGTTCGGGTTTTCTCTTACTTATATTTTCAATGATGATTCAACTCTTAAATGCTTTATAAATATGAGACTTTTGCTGCAAATATAATGGATTTTTCTGAAAATACATGTTAATGAATGAAATGTGTGGCTTGCCTGATTTCACGATAGGCGCCATTAAGACTGGGTATTTGGGTTTGTGACAGAGTATAACTGACCCCATGTACTCAGTAAGTAACAAACCTAACCTTAGGTTGAAAGCAATGACGAGCTATCAAAAGGTCGGCTCCAATACCAATATTTTGCAACAGTTCATAACAGCGTAATACAAATAATAAAAGAGGTATCTCAGAAATAAAATGCTCAACTCGTTCACAGTTCTAGAAAAATAGGTACGCTTTTCAAATATCTTAGTGAGAACTCAAATCTTTTGCCGAAACTGCCGAAATATAGGTAAGTTTGAAAGCTGTGATTTTTCTCAAAATCCTTTCAACAATAAATAAGATGTTTCATTTTCTTTCCAAATAACAAGTGTAAAATACCTCTCTATGCCCACATATCAATGTGTATAATAAGTCGTGGATGACGTGATAGCGTACACCACGAGAAAAATGCATCTCTATGCATGTATGTCATGTGTGCATGTCAATGCCATGTATCTTAGAGATGAACTCATGTAATCACACTCTTAGAGCACTCAATTTCACTGCCTCATACTTTCCACTCATCATGCTCAATCACTCAATACTGTATATGGCCAATCCGGTCCAGGGACGATCCATCCCGGAATATATACATCAACTGACCAACAATTACTCAGTACTGAGTAAGGGCAAATCCAGCCCATGGGGAAGATCCATCCCCAAGTATATAGATGCTTCGAACAAGATCCATGTCTAGGGAAGATCCATCCCTCAATATAATCAATCGCGCTCACTGGGGGTGTGTACAGACTACGGAGGGGCTCCTTCAACCCAAGCGCTATATCAAGCCAATCATGGCACAAAATCAATATAACCTACTACGGCATGTAGCCCGAACCCATAATATAATCAATATAACATGTTGCGGCATGCATCCCGATCCCATAATATCACTCACACTCAGGCCCTCGGCCTCCCTCAGTCATCAATATCTCAAGCTCACAATACCATGAAACTAGCCTAAAACGATTATATGATGTGTCAAGAAATGGTATTGAGACTGAGATATAATATGCATATGAATGCATATGACTGAGTATGTAATGCAATGAAAACAGATAATTCAACAACAGAAATGACCTCTGTGGGTCCCAACAAGATAAGCATGTAGCCTAGACGTGGTTTCTAACATGGACCACAACTCACTAGCTCAAGAACGTAGAAGTTTCATTATTACAGGTAAGATCAAGTAACTACACAATACCGCAGAAATAACGGAGTTACAATTTACACGGTGCACGCCCACACGCCCGTCTCCTAGTATGTGCGTCACCTCAACACCAATAACATAACACGTAATTCGGGGTTTCATACCCTCAACACCAAATTTAGAAGTGTTACTTACCTCGAACGAGCCAATTCTAATGCCAAGCGATGCTCCAAAAAGCCATCCTGCGCGTTTCGACCTCTGAAAGGCTCGAAACTAACCAAAAACAACTCAAATACATCAAACAATGCTAAGGGAAACAAACTCAATCGATAAAGGTCGAATCTTTAATAAAAATTCCAAAATCGGCCAAAACAATCCAACCCGAGCTTGCACCTCGGAACCCGACAAAACTCATAAAATCCGACAACCCATTCAATTATGAGTCCAAACATACTAGTTTAACTCAAATCCGACTCTAAATCGATGTTCAAAACTCAAAAGTTGACTTTATTAAATTTTAGACCAAACCCCCAAATTTCACTTTGAAATCATCAATCAAATGTCAAAAACGAAGATGGATTCGTGAAATATAACCAAAATCGAGTATATCATACTTACCCCAATCCATATGGTGAAAATTGTCTCCAAATATTGTCCAAATCCGAGCTCCCCAACTCAAAATATGACCAAATGAACAAACCTTCAATATTAAGCACTTTTGCCCAGCTGTTCTGCCATGTTTGCATGCCAAACAATCCAAAACTTGTTTTTGACGCCTCTAATGAATTCCTTGTGAAATTTCAGTCAAGATAGACGTTTGAATCACTCCATTTGACTTTATAATGAAGGATATATGTTGGTTTCAATAGTTGGAAATAATGTAGATTTTTAAATACGAAGTCAGTGACAATTTCGTAATTAATCTGAAAAATCTAGCAACCTAATTCTTAGTAAAATGATCATAAAATCCCCATACGATGTCCAAATTAGACGATTCTTTTTGATACGTATCCGTAATTACGATACAGATCTAATGATTCAACTAAAACAGAAATCGGAGCTCATTTGTTCAATGTGGTACCATTTACGCTTGTAGAGACGACGTCGAAACATAAGAAAATCGAGTACAACACAACCCAATTTTATCCAAAACTCACCCGAGCCCCTTTGGACCCCGTATGAACATACCAAAAAGTCCCATAACATAACACGGGCCTACTCAAGGCCTAAAAACACACATAACAACATCGGAACGATGAATCACACCTCAAATCGGATTTGAACTTCTAATTTCCAAAACCAACGCCGAACCATATCAAATCAACTCGGATTGAACTCAAATTTTGCACACAAGTCCTAGTGCATCATACGGAGTTACTCGTTCCCCCAAACTACCGAGCAAAGTGCAAATGTTCAAAATGACCGTTCGGGTCGTCACATTCTCCCCCACTTAAACATACGTTCGTCCTCGAACGTGCCAAGATTTGTTCCCAAGGCCATCAAACCACCGTATAACTTTACTATCCACATACTCGGGGGTGATCCCACGTCACTCTATTTCAACTAGGCCCGACCACACCACACAACCGAATATCATTACTCTATCCTTAGTCCGTAAACCACAATATCCAATTTCCAACATCCAGAATTACTACATGACCCGAACTTCTCATATAGACACTGTATGTCTGAACAAGCTGTATCAAGCCATAACCATGACCCACGACACATTCACAGGATATACCAAACAGCTCAAATACTCATAGCGATAACTTTTGATCGCAATAGCTGCTTGATAACCAACTCAACACGGTAACGAACCTCATATCAACTAAAATCTTGTTCTGAACCTTTGTACACTGCCAATGATGAAAGAAACACGCAGAAACTCGTAATCACTTATTAGACCAACAAGTCATGGAAATCTCCCTCCTTCGATAAGAACTATAGCCAATTTCCAAGCCGACTTCCGATATTATCCTCCATACATGCTGTAATCAAATCCGATAGTATCCATTCTAGGTCCAATGACCTCATCTCATCCAACACAATCACTCTAGTGACATGCCACATCAATACAATCTAAAGAAACAACCCGTTCAATCCGTGCACTAATAAGCAATATTCTAAATGTACTCAATCATGGAAAATGACTCAAACAAGAGAACCATCCCGCAAGTTCAACAAGTACCACCACAACCGAAATGCTACGAACCCATCTTACCTAGTAGAACCAAGACACACGAATCTAACACAAAGGATCATCTCCCGACATAACCCAACTGCAATGAGTGACCCCATCCAAACACTGGTCCATATGAAATACCTCAAGCCACAATACTCAAAATCAACAACCACACGCAATTTGACATCAAGTACTTAAGGTGCATGAAAATAACCACGGAGAAGCAATTAACACAATATACCACAATCCAGAAAGACCATAACTGAGGCGCAATCAACCATTTCACATCCCAATCACCGTCACGACTGAATTCTGCTATAAGGCCCAAAAATAACCGCACCATGTGTGCATATAACCAATGAATCACAACCCTTCGTAGCATGGAAGAGTAACACATAGAAAATATCTGATACGAATAAAATAATTCTAACCAAATGACACATCCCTCAACAATAGCAGTTCGGCGTCAACATACCCGACCTGGTGTAGAATACACATCCTCATTGGGCCTATAATTGGGCCCCCAAATCAACTCCGGTCATCCCTGAATGGACAAATAGCCCTCCACAAGTCCACAACGACCTAACCATAACACATACTATCATCTGGCTAGCTTTGGCCACATCTTCACAGTCCACAACCATATAGCAACCTGCTTATGAGAACTCGAGTCTCCAAATCCATAGAGCACAAGAATCACCATATCTGATCATAACTCCACCTCCTGAATGTCTAACACATCTCAAACGTACAATCATCCCATGAGGAAATACTTCTATAGTTCTCCCTTTCCACATAGCAAAAGATCTGAATATCAGCGGTCGATCAACCAGGCAGGTACTGCAATACCAATGAAGCATCCGCAAGTGAAAACACAATATGCCTTCTAAAATACGCACCCTTCTTCGACAACTCCAAGTAGTAATATCATTCATCTAATCATCTAAAACCGTCCATGTTGTCTAATTCATGACCTTCCCTTCAAAACTGAACTGTGACCTTACACATGCAAATCTCAATCCCACACGACATCACATCTATCATGCCATCATATGAAAAGCACGAGAATCTCATAATCACTCTGAGTCACAAGTAGAATACATATAGATTATTTAGAAACCTTCCATTTGATCCCATACAGTAAGAAATCATAATACTCAACATGCTCTTCTCGCCAGTAGCAAAATATCCACCTCGAACCATGATAGAAATCATCGAGAACTCTTTGGAAATCCATTTGCACATAATCAAACCATCAGAACTAAATCTTTCTAACTCCACCAAGCCAAGTGGGTCTCCAAACCCAAGCATTTCCACAAATCACTTGTAGGGACTCACCACATCATAAGTACCCAACGAACCGATCATACCCATTACCGTGCTGATCTAACCTACTACCAAACTGTCCTATTTCTCCGAGTTCCTTCTGAATTACCTTCAAGGTGACACTTCTACTTGCCAGAACGCCACAATCCTTAACCATAACTCACCCCACGAGATCGTAGAATAAAATCACACCACCCTAAAGCCCATAAGCCTTTGAATGCTCTCTTAAGCACCCCAGAGCACCACAACCGATATACCCTTAAAGAGACTTTATGTGAACCTAAAATTGTTTCTTTCACCTTCCTGATACTGAAATGTATAATCCATAATGATATAGACGCGATTCTCGCCTCATCCAATGTAAATCTCAGTTTCTAGCCATATACAAACTTGAAAATCCCTGATTGCTACATATAACTCCTGAATCCATTAGAACCTTCTCGAGATCTATTCACTCTGCTCAAATCTTAGTTGCACCGCCCAAATGGGCCGAACGACCTATGCCACATTAGCACGATGACACCCAAAGAAGTAACCCACACCTCTAAGCAACCGAGCAAATTCCTACCCCAAGCGCACTACATCCTTCACGAATAACAGCTCAATCATTCCATGATTCCCATATACCCATAAAGTGTAATACATCATGCATCCAGAAACTTCCCTGCTTACGTCATCCTCAAAACCAGCTTCTGCAAGTCATAACCAGTCCACAAGTATGCCTCGGATCGAAACCAATACAATACATAATCGTGCAATCAACTCGCCGATAGAAAACTCCCCCACTTGGCTCAAATCCATGGAATAAAACATCTCATAACTTATAATAGCCATACTCCATTAATAACATAATACCGCAATGAGATTCAACTAAATCTTTCATAAGCTCATGTAACACAAACCATCTAATATCTCAAATCATCTACAAACCTCGCATTCATCCTCGTGATGGCCAGGTCAACTATTACAACCGATCCAAACTCAAATCGCACAAATGTAACCCATTGGTAGAAAAGAAAGCCTCCACACAACATCATGAAAATCACACATCCGTAGATTACCTTGCAGGTTATAACCCACCTGTTTAGTCTCAAACTGACATCTCTTTATACCCTTTTACAACCACAACTACTATGCAGTCATTTAATCTTCCTGAGTCTAAACCCATCAATAAGACATGAAAATCTACTTTGTTCCACAATTAGACAATCATGAAAATCTTCCAATACACTCATAACATGAGACTATACGTCATATCAAGACAGAAACTAAGTACCCAATAGTCCTTTCTACATATCAAGCAAACTCTTCTCGTCACATTCAAACCATCTGAACACATCTCACAGTCACATCATACTCATCACGTAGCCATTGAGCCACCCATCGAGCCACGAATTCCACTAATAGGGACACTACGGGAAATATAAGTCTAAAAACACGTGCTCACACAAATGAAATCTACGTGCTCAAGCTACAGTCAAAACTCGGCCTCAAGTCTTCCGGACTGGCCCATCATCAGCATACCGAAATCATATCTCGCATCTCATCCATGGAATACAAGTCGTCGATATACAGCTGATATCGAGCGCTCATGTGCGCATAAAGAATGTGTGGAAGGAATTCAAAGGGTTACGCTTCAAGCTGAATAGATGTCGCACGATAAGGAAAGAAAGATGGAAAGTATATCCTAAATATCCTGTAGTCTCTCGAAGATAGGTATGGACGTCATCATACCGATATGCAAGACTCTACTAGCCACTTGCTCATGACTTGTAGAACCTATGAACCTAGAGCTCTGATACCAATCTGTCACAACCCAAAAAAACACTAGTAGTGATGGCACCTAACCTAAACCGCTAGGTAAGCCAACTAATAACTAACCACTTCTGATAATATTTAATAAGACAATTAAGCAAATAAATTATCTAAATTTAATATATTACCCCGATGACTAGTAGTACAAATCATGAATTTCTAAGATTAGAATTTACAAAGCTGGTATGAAACAAATACATCATCTGTTTAAAAAGTATATAAATAGATTTTTATAAATCTAACGCTACCATGAACAAGAGGTAGCTACAACCGGAACGCATGTACGTCTTCAAATCCAGCTCTCGCCGATCTCAGCAACGTCCGCAGCCAACATCTGCACGCAAGGTGCAGAAGTGTAGTATGAGTACAACAGACCCCATGTACTCAGTAAGTAACAAACCTAACCTTAGGTTGAAAGCAGTGACGAGCTATCACAAGGTCGTGTCCAATACCGGTATTCTACAACAGTTCATAACAGCATAATACAACTAATAAAAGGGGTAACTCAGAAATAAAATGCTCAACTCATTCACAGTTCCATAAAAATACGCACGCTTTTCAAATATCTTAGTGAGAACTCAAATATTTTTTCCGAAAATGCCGAAATATAGGTAAGTTTGAAAGTTGTGATTTTTCTCAAAATCCTTTCAATAATAAATAAGATGTTTCATTTTTTTTCCAAATAACAAATGTAAAATACCTCTCTATGCCCACATATCGACGTGTATAATAAGTCGTGGATGACGTGATACCGTACACCATGAGGAAAATGCATCTCTATGCATGTATGTCATGTGTGCATATCAATGACATGTATCTAAGAGATGAACTCATGTAATCACACTCTCAGAGAACTCAATCTCACTGCCTCATACTTTCCACTCACCAAGCTGAATCACTTAGTATTGTATACGGCCAATCCGGCCCAGGGAAGATCCATCTTGGAATATATACATCAACTGACCAACAGTTACTCAGTAGTGAGCAGGGGCAAATCCAGCCCGTAGGGAAGATCCATCCCCAGATATATAAATGCTTCGGACAAAATCCATGTCCAGGAAAGATCCATCCCTCAATATAATCAACCGCGCTCATTGGGGGTGTGTACAAACTACGGAGGGGTTCCTTCGGCCCAAGCGCTATATCAAGCCAATCATGGCACAAATCAATATAACCTGTTGCGGCATGCAGCCCGATCCCATAATATCATCAATATAACATGCTGCGACGTGCAGCCTGATCCCATAATATCACTTATACTCAGGCCCTCGGCCTCACTCAGTCATCAATATCTCGGGCTCACAATACCATGAAACTAGCCTAAAACGATGATATGATGTGTCAAGAAATGGTACCGAGACTAAGATATAATATGCATATGAATGCGTATGACTGAGTATGTAATGCAATGAAAGTAGATAATTCAACAACATAAATGAACTTTGTGGGTCCCAACAAGATAAGCATGCAGCCTAGACATGGTTTCAAACATGGACAACAACTCAATAGCTCAAGAACGTAGAAGTTTCATGCTTACAGGTGAGATCAGGTAACTACATAGTACCACATAAATAACGGAATTACAATTTACATGGTGTACGCCCACACGCCCGTCACCTAGTATGTGTGTCACCTCAAAACCAATAAAATAACACGTAATTCGGGGTTTCATACCATCAGCACCGAGTTTAGAGTTGTTACTTACCTCGAACGAGCCAATTTCAATGCCGAGCAAGCCAAGCGATGCTCCAAAAATCCATCCAGCGTGTTTCGACCTCCGAATAACTCGAAACTAACCAAAAACTACTCAAATACATCAAACAATGCTAAAGAAAACAAACCTAGTCCATAAAGATCGAATCTTTCCTCAGAATCCCAAAATCGGCCAAAACAAATCCAACCCGGGTCCGCACCTCAGAACCCGACAAAACTCATAAAATCCGATAACCCATTCAATTACGAGTCCAACCATACTATTTTAACTCAAATCCGACTCTAAATCGATGTTCAAAATTCAAAATTTTACTTTATGAAATTTTAAACCAAATCCCCAAATTTCACTTTGAAATCATCAATCAAATGTCAAAAACGAAGATGTATTCATGAAATATAACCACAATCGAGTATATTACACTTACCTCAACTCATATGGTGAAAATTGCCTCCATATATTGTCCAAATCTGAACTTCCCAACTCAAAATATGACCTAATGAACAAACCTTCAATATTAAGCACTTTTGCTCAGCTGTTCTGCCTCGTTTTGCACAATCCCAAAACTTGCTTTTGATGCCTCCAATAGATTCTTTGTGAAATTTCAGTCGAGATAGACTTTTGAATCACTCCATTTGACCTTATAATGAAGGAGATATGTTGGTTTCAATATTTAGAAATAGTGCAGATTTTTAAATACGAAGTCAGTGGCAATTTCGTAATTAATTTGAAAAATCTAGCAATCCAATTCTTAATAAAATGACTATAAAATCCTCATAAGATGTCCTAATTTGACGATTCTTTTTGCTACGGATCCGTAATTACAATACGGATCTAATGATTCAACCAAAACAGAAATCGGAGCTCATTTGTTCAATGTGGTACCATTTATGCTTGAAGAAACGACGTCGAAACATAAGAAAAACAAGTGCAACACAATCCAATTCTATCCAAAACTCACCCAAGCCCCTGGAGACAATGTACGAACAGACCAAAAATTTCCATAACATAACACGGACCTACTCGAGGCCTCAATACGTACATAACAACATCGGAACGATGAATCACACCTCAAATCGGAATCTATGAACTTTGAACTTCCAATTTCCAAAACTAGCACCATATGTTTTAGACTTCAACACGATTCAGCTAGAGGGTTATATGTCTTATGAGGTGGAGCCAGTAGCTATCTTGGGTCGTCAGGTCCGAAGGTTGAGGTCTAAGGATATAACTTCAATTAAGGTGCAGCGGAGAGGGCAACCGGTAGAGGAGTCCACCTGGTAGACCGAGCAAAATATTACGGAGCATATATCCTCACTTATTTGAGACTCCAGGTATGTTTCTAGACTCATTCGAAGACGAACGTTTGTTTAAGAGGGGAGAATGTAACGACCCGGTCGGTCGTTCCATGAGATTAGCCCCGTTTTCCTCATTTCTGATTCATTTTGTGTTGTTTAGATCATTTATGTTGTGTTGGGTTGGTTGGCTCGGACTCGGAGTGATTGTGGAGAGAAAGGAGACACTTAGTCTCTTAAGTTGGTTAAATAGTTGGAAAAGTCAACCAGAAGTTGACTTATAAGTATATGATCNTATTGACGAACGGTCATGGCGTGTTGGTTACCAATGTTCCTTAGGTCCTTTTCTATTAATTTGAGGCGGTCCGGAGCTAGGAACCCGTGCCCACTCAGAAAGCGTGAGCTATCGCACACGAAAATATGGGAATCGGGCCGAGTTTTCGTTTTATAGCTCTATGGTGCTAAAATGTTGACGAACGGTCATGGAGGGTTGGTGAAAAATGTTCCTTAGGTCATTTTCAATTGTGCTGATAAATTTGAGGCGGTACAGATCTGGAACCGGTGCCCACTCAGAAAGCAAGAGCTATCGCACACGAAAATATTTGAATCGGGCCGAGTTTTCGTTTTATATCTCTATAGTGCCAAAATATTGACGAACGGTCATGGCGGGTTGGTGAACAATTTTCCTTAGGTCATTTTCTATTGTACTTATAAATTTGAGGTGGGCCAGATCCGGGAACCTATGCCCACTCAGAAAGCGTGAGCTATCGCACATGAAAATATGTGAATCGGGCCGAGTTTTCATTTTATGGCTCTATAGTGCGAAAATATTGACGAACGGTCATGGAGAGTCGGTGACCAATGCTCCTTAGGTTATTTTCTATTTTCCTGAAAAATTTTAGGCGGTCCTGATCCAGGAACCCGTGCTCAATCAGAAAGCGTGAGCTATAAATATGGGAATCGGGCCGAGTTTTCATTTTATAGCTTTATAGTGCAATAATATTGATGAACGGTCATGGCGTGTTGGTTACCAATGTTCCTTAGGTCCCTTTCTATTAATTTGAGGTGGTCCGGATCAAGGAACCCGAGCCCAATCAGAAAGCGTGAGCTATCGCACACGAAAATATGGGAATCGGGCCGAGTTTTCATTTTATAGCTTTATAGTGCCAAAATATTGACGAACGGTCATGGATTGTTGGTTACCAATGTTCCTTAGGTCCTTTTCTATTAATTTGAGGTGGTCCGGATCAAGGAACCCGAGCCCAATCAGAAAGCGTGAGCTATCGCACACGAAAATATGGGAATCGGGTCGAGTTTTCATTTTATAGCTCTATGGTTCTAAAATATTGACGAACGGTCATGGGGGGTCGGTGACCGATGTTCCTTAGGTCATTTTGTATTGTCTTGATTAAATTTAAGGTGGTCCAAATCCGGAAGCCCGTGCCCATTCAAAAAGCGTGAGCTATAGAACACGAAAATATGGGAATCAGGCCGAGTTTTCGTTTTATAGCTCTATGGTGTTAAAATATTTACGAACGGTCATGGCGGGTTGGTGACCAATGTTCCTTAGGTCATTTTATATTGTCCTGATAAATTTGAGGCGGTCCAGATCCGGGAGCCCGTGCCCACTGAGAAAGCGTGAGCTATAGCACACGAAAATATGGGAATCGGGCCGAGTTTTCGTTTTATAGCTCTATGGTGCTAAAATATTTACGAACGGTCATGGCGGATCAGTGACCGATGTTCCTTAGGTCATTTTCTATTGTCCTGATAAATTTAAGGTGGTCCAGATCCGGGAGCCCGTGCCCACTGAGAAAGCGTGAGCTATCGCACACGAAAATATGCGAATCGGGCCGAGTTTTCATTTTATAGCTCTATGGTGCTAAAATACTTACGAACGGTCATGGCGGGTTGGTGACCAATATTCCTTAGGTCATTTTCTATTGTCCTGATAAATTTGAGGCGGTCCAGATCCGGGAGCCCGTGCCCACTGAGAAAGCGTGAGCTATCGCACACGAAAATATGGGAATCGGGCCGAGTTTTCATTTTATAGCTCTATAGTGCAAAAATATTGACGAATGGTCATGGCGTGTTGGTTACCAATGTTCCTTAGGTCCTTTTCTATTAATTTGAGGCAGTCCGGATCCAGGAACCCGAGCCCAATCAGAAAGCATGAGCTATCGCACACGAAAATATGGGAATCGGNATGTTCCTTAGGTCATTTTCTATTGTCCTGATAAATTTAAGGTGGTCCAGATCCGGGAGCCCGTGCCCACTCAGAAAGAGTGAGCTATAGAACACGAAAATATGGGAATCATGCCGAGTTTTCGTTTTATAGCTCTATGGTGCTAAAATATTTACGAACGGTCATGGAGGGTTGGTGACCAATGTTCCTTAGGTCATTTTATATTGTCCTGATAAATTTGAGGCGGTCCAGATCCGGGAGCCCGTGCCCACTCAGAAAGCGTGAGCTATAGCACACGAAAATATGGGAATCGGGCCGAGTTTTTATTTTATAGCTCTATGGTGCTAAAATATTTACGAATGGTCATGGCAGGTTGGTGACCAATTTTCCTTAGGTCATTTTCTATTGTACTGATAAATTTGAGGCGGTCCAGATCTGGGAACCTATGCCCACTCAGAAAGCGTGAGCTATCGCACATGAAAATATGTGAATCGGGCCGACTTTTCATTTTATGGCTCTATAGTGCGAAAATATTGACGAACGGTCATGGCTAGTTGGTTACCAATGTTCCTTAGGTCCTTTTCTATTAATTTGAGGCGGTCCGGATCCAGGAACCCGTGCCCACTCAGAAAGCGTGGGCAATCGTACACGAAAATATGGGAATCGGGCCGAGTTTTCGTTTTATAGCTCTATGGTGCTAAAATATTGACGAACGGTCATGGAGGGTCGGTGACCAATGTTCCTTAGGTAATTTTCTATTGTCCTGATAAATTTAAGGTGGTCCGGATCCGGGTGCCCGTGCCCACTCAGAAAGCGTGAGCTATAGCACACGAAAATATGGGAATCGGGCCGAGTTT
>MDKI01265126.1:0-15540 GCA_005239505.1 Nicotiana paniculata | reverse complement strand
GGGTTTTTAAATCGATTATCAAAAAGGTAGAACCAGAAATCCGAATCTTTTCTTAAACTGTCCACTCCAAATAAAAGCAACCATAGTTTAATTCAGTTTTTTTAGGCTTGTTCTGTCACAAAATTTAAAGATCATGAGCTGTACATAAATACTCTTGTTTAGTATATAGGAGTAGATCAAACGGTAAAGAAATCTCGTACACGTAATCTCATATTCACATTTCAAAATTTGCCTTATTTCTTACCATATAGATGTGAGATGTGTTAGTTGTTTGTTCTTAACTGTTTTTTTCTCTTTTCAAATCATGTCCAAATGACCTAATTAGGATGTCCTAAAATGAAACCATTAGGGGCTAAAATATGGACATAGCCCTAAACATGTCGTCTTTAGTAAACATCATTTAGGCAGTCTTTTTCGGAAGAACAAGACCTTTAGCTTGAAACTTGATAAAAATCAACTATTAGACCAAAGCTACCATAACCAACACTCGGGAGCGACAACTCATGTCCCCGTCTTCAACTTCAAACTATAATAAAAATCACATGTTATAATTACGGGTGCATTTCATGTGGCGTAGTTATAATGTGTCTAAAAGACAAAAAGTGCACTCATCGTGACTTGTTTCAAGATAAATCCATAAATATTAAAAGCGTTTGAAATTTAAAACGGCTAAACGCACAATAGGCTACAATATATATAAATAATTGGACAATTTAGGCCAAATATTATTAGTTAAGCAACCGTTCTAGAATCACGGAACTCGGGAATGCCTAACACCTTCTCCCGGGTTAACATAATTCCTTACTCGGATTTCTAGTCTCAGACAAATTAAAACATAGTCAAATTTCCTAGGTTTGGGATTTCAAAATAAAACGGTGTCCCGGAGCATCGTCAAAAATCCGGGTGGCGTCTCTGAAATTAACAAATAAATCCCAAATCCGAATAATGTCACTTTAATTGGAAAAACTCCCTTACTCCCTTTTTATTTATCGAGGGTAGCGGAAAAAGGAGGTGTGACAACGAAGAACGAACATGCTCTGTAGCAAGTGATAGTAGAATTTCTTAGCTGGTAGCACAATTCTCACAACAATCGCAATATCGAAATCTGCTACCAGCTAAGAAATTCTACTATCATTTCCTATTTACTCTTCTGCATAAGGCTAATCGCCGCCTCCATCTTGCATGAGGTTAAGCTCTACATCCATCTGCATAAGGCTAAACTCTACCTTCCCCTTTCATAAGGCTAATCGCTGCCTTCCCCTGCATGAGACTAAGCTCTGTCTCCATCTGCATAAGGCTAAACTCTACCTTCCCCTTTCATAAGGCTAATCGCTGCCTTCCCCTGCATGAGACTAAGCTCTGTCTCCATCTGCATAAGGCTGGGCTCTGCCTTCCATTTGCATAAGGCTAATCTCTGCCTTCCATTTGTATAAGGCTAATCTCTCCCTTCCATTTGCATAAGGCTAATCTCCACCTGCCCTTGCTTGAGGCTAATCTTTGCCTTCACCTGTATAAGGCTAATCTCTTCCTTTATTTGCATGAGAATAAGCTCTGTCTCCATACTTGCATGAGGCTAAGCTCTGCCTCCAATTTACTTTTTCACCGAGACTAAGCGCTGTCTCTCAAACATTATTTACTTCGCTTCTCTTTCGGGCTAAGCTCTGGCCCCCAATTCGCAAGACTAAGCCTTGTCTTGTTGACATCATATTATTGCATCTCATGGGCTAAAATATCGCCAACTTGTCCAAATGAGTCATAGTCTAACGACATCATCCTCATAGCCGAAAGACACTATGTCATGGCCTGAGGATCTCTATCAATTTGCATATCATTATTCAAAGGCGTCATAGTTCGGAGGCACCATCTTCATGGCCTAAGAACATCATTTCATGGCCTCCGAATCTCCCATCATTTCTGAATACAACTTTCATAGTCCAGCGGGAACCTGCATCATGTTTAAATTTATGCACAATATATGTTTGTAGTATTCTTATTTGCGGGTAACCCCGCGAGCAACGACTATCCTAGCAGGAGCGATCCCGCTCCAGTTCTCCCAACCATATCAAACCTAACGTCTACCGTGAACCGTTCATTATCCCATCCCTAGATATTGCGTATGCTCTTGTAACGACTTCACCCGTATGTTTCACCGGTGAATCCGGAACTACATGCAGCCAGATTCATTTAAAACCAGGGATATGTAGACAGCTTAGAAGCCAGGATACGACCTAAGTCTCTCAACTCGTTTCGCTCCGTCAAAATTGGCCATCATATCTTTACCCGATAACTCTTTCATCCTTTTCGGGTAAAGAGATGTAGCTGTTGATACCCGATTTTTCCCAAAATATTTTTAAATTTGCATACATACCTTCAAAATCATGCATTAGTAGCAATTGGTATTTTGCCATAATTTTTCTACATTTTTATCAATTTGTCCAGTATTTTATTTCCAATAAATAATTACAAAATTGCATCATAAATGATTTCAAAAAAACATTTCTTGATTTAATTTATTATTTATCGTCCTATTAACACCAAATTATTCTATAAATAGCCAAATTGACACCTTTTGGTTATAATTGCAATAACTTTGCAATTATTGCCCATGCATATAATTTTGTACTATCTCTTACCAGAAATTAGTCTTTTATATTTTTAAATACCAAATAATCATTTTAAAATTATTTCTATGCATATAATTCATTTTTATAATTAGTAATTATTTTATAAAATTATTTTAATTAAGTTATCTTGGTATTTAACAAACAACCCATTCTTAATTCAACTACAACCTATTAAAATCAGCCCAAATACCTTAATTAAACCATCGCAAACACCCAAGCCCAAAACTTAAACACTACCCAACCGAGGGCTGATTAGATCTTGGGCGTTGGTCAATTTTGATCAACGGACAATATTTAATCTTACCTTAATTAACCTAAACGACCTACCCCTCCCCCCAAACCCTTCACTCTCTTATTCTCTCCGCCGTCACACCCCTCTCATTCTCTCTCAAACTCCCTCTGCCCTAACCAAGGCTCCCACCCGCCGTTGCTTGCTCGCCGGTAATAATGGTGGCTCCACCATCACTCCTAGCCCTAATGGCTCCCCTCCTATGGCCGGGATCCATGATGTCTTGAGGTCCTCAAGGGACCAGTGGCCGGTCACTCACCACTGGGTCTGTTCTCACCATTCTCAGGCCACCATGGCTTGATTGAGTAACATCTTCAATCATTTTGGCTAAACCTATGGGTTTCTAAGCTGGTCTCTCTATCTTTGGGTTATTCCTCTCAAAACCCTAATTTTGTCTCTTATCTCTTTCGATCTGTAACAGATCAGAGAATGTTCGAGCTATTTTACTTGTTTTCTATGAAAACCACTATCATTCTCAAAGCGTCATTTCATTTTTCTAAATTAGGGTCCTGGGACTTTTCTTCAAAACGATTTCCACTGAGTTTACGTGTTATTCTGTGATTTTTATCGTGTTCAAACGATTTTTGTTAGATTTCTTTTTAATCCTAATTTGTTATGTTAAAACCCCAGTTTTAACACTATATGAGAATTTCTGAGTTCATCCTTGCTTGTCGATTCTGCTATGTGTGTGTTCGATTCTTATGAATATGCCTCGATTAGTTAGAGTGCTTTCTGATTTTCCCCTAATAATGTCTTATTAGGGTTTCCTATTCTGTTTTGTTTGCTCACACTCTGTTTATATGCTTATACATGAAAGGCTATACTATTTGCCTAAAAATTAGTATCACTTTGATTCTTTGAATCCCTAATTTCCTGTGTTGATATTCCTACACTGATTTCCGGCTATATTCCTTGTTGTCACAATCTTTAAATTATTTCGTACCTTATTATGTGATTGACTGTATTATTTACCGATTCTTACTATTATTTCCTTAATTAAACCCTTATGTGTCTAGCCCTAATTACTTATTATGTACTTACATTGTTTGAACTCTTTCCTTAATTGTTATACCCCATCTACGTGAATTCTTTCCTTATTTCTTACATGTTCTTTACCATTTGAAATGACTCCCTTAATTAAGGGAATACTCAGACTGATGTTATTTTTAATTGATTATGAGTTCTATAATGACTCAACAATTTGATTGTTGCCTTATTTACCTATTTTGAAACTGCTATATATATGCTCTCTTCTACTCTCTTTAGACACGAACTCAATGCTTCAAAAACTCTCTCTCACACTTAAAAACTTTCTGCTATTTCTTGCTACTTGCTGCTTCAATTGAATTAGCCTGCTGCAAGCCAAGGCTAATTATTGCACTCTACTGCCCTATACTTAGTATCTGCTCTCTTTAACTGGTATGTTCTGATTTAAATCCAAGTTCCAAACTCAATGTGTTTACTTACTACTTTAGTTTACTAATCATCAGTCTACTTCTGTCTATTATTTAGCTTTTCAACATGTAACTAACCTATTTACATTACTGCTTCACTTAGCATATTAGTTCTGTCATACTTCAACTAGGATCAGCATGTTTATGAACATGTTGAATCCCTTTATAACATGTTCCAGCCTGACTCTGCTCTATTTATGTTTGTCTGGTTTCTAGTATGAACCTTTCTTCGCAAAGAAATTTTGTTACCTTTAGTTGTCTGATTCTATGTTTAACTTTGTCCTCAACTGTTTGTTCTGGAATTCATATTGTGTTGGTACCATTAGCTATCCCCTAATCCCATAAACCCCTACAAATCCTTCTCCTTTTCTGCCTGTTATGTGTTCATTGTACATGCCCTATGTGTCCCCAGTTCCCAACTTCCCTATGTGAAAGTCTGTTGTTGAGCAATGTGGAATCTTTTTGCTCTATGGCTGATATGTTGTTTATTTGGTTGACACTGTTCTTGTTTAACTATTTTACTATTAATCAACCCCTCTATTTCCATAAAACTTGTTCACTCAACTGAGTTCTTTTTCAATAATGTTTTCATAGCAAAACCATTTCAAAACTATGTCAAGCACTCTCACTATACTCTTAGGTCTTTAGGTTCTACCCCTCCAGTGTGTGACTGCCTTGGGATTCCTGTGAGATCCCTTTGAACTCTGATGCACTAGGGCTGACTCTCCCACACTGCACTTACTCAGAGTTCTGGTTATGAAATCGGGGTGTGAGCACTGCCTGGGATCCTTGAGGTCCTTAGGGAACTCTGACACACCCGGACATGAGAAAGGCTATGAAACTCTAACAGTTGAGGTTATGAAAATGTGGTATCCTCGGGGTACTTTGGGCGTGCTTCAGGTTTCCTGTAGTTTAACTTCTTCTTTTCTATCTATTTATAAAATTCATTCAGCTATTGGTTTGTAATAATTACTGTAAACAGATATTGGGGATGTCTAGTGAAATGGGGAGTGTAGTTATATAGTTTTGTTAGTATCATCGGGTATAAATCATGTTTTAAGCTTTACATTATTTCTATATGCATTAGAATCCATGTTTTAGGACCAACATATTCATTCAAATCATGCACTAGATATCATGTTCCTAGGGTTTCATGTCTACTGTTTCAGCATCTCATCCATGCTTTTATGTTTATCACTTAGAAATCCTGCTCCTAGGACAATAAACAACGTTAACATAAAAGTTGTTACTCTTGTGCATCCAAAATAATCATGTTTCAATAATTTTGTAATTTGTGCATTTAGAAATCATGCCTTAGGAATTCCGTTAATTTAAGGATCATTGACATAAAATTGTCATTTCTGTGCATTTAGAAATCATGTATTAGGCACTCTGTTTGCATTTTCTTAACCATGCCTAGTTTAAACTACTAATTAATGAAAATGTATAGGACAGTCTCACATATGATTATCATTTTTTAAATAAAAATGATAACCATCCCTGCATTTTCGTAACACCTAGAACAACATGCTTTTAGGTAAAACAACTTCTGAATTGTCTAAAGGTTAACATGCTTAAAAATTAGTAGGCAAGCTGATTAGGCCCCTGTTTCTGAGTTTATAAAAATAAAGCTGCATATTTCTGTGCATTGACATTCACTTAGATATCCTGTTTTAGGATTTTGTCTAATAAAATTGCCTCTTGTTTGTGTTTGAGACGTGCTGATTATGTGCATTACTTGTGGAGGTAAATCTGGGCCTCATAATTGCTTTCCTGCATTTATCCGATCAGTCCTATTTATTCTTGCCTGTCGCTTAGAGTTTTATCCTTTAAAAACCTTAGGGGTCTGTCCCAAAACTATCCAAACAACGACAACCCAATGAAAATATACTCTAATATTTGAAACAATTCCAAATTATATAGTTTCCCAACCCCGTAGTGAAATGACCAAAATGCCCTTGGGCCCACTGCCCGTAATCTGAAATTTCTCGAAGATACATTCTACCCATAACTTTACTAGTTCAAATAAACAATTTTCTCTACATTCCATGCTCAAATTCATGGCTAAATTCAAATTTACCAAATTTCGAGGTTTCCTTCAACATTCCCAAATTTTCCTAAATTTGCCATACCAAATCTATGTAATAATCCTGTATTTAATTAAAAAACGTGAAGAAATTACTTACCTTGTGATCCTTGACGAAATCCTCTCCTCGAAGCTCCTCAAAATCGCCCATAGCATATGAAAATAGATGAAGAAATATCCAAATTCTCGCTTAAAAACAATCTGCCTAGGCCTATTTCCGCATCTGCGGTCCCCTTGTCGCACCTGCGCTTCCGCACGTGCGACAAATCTCCCGCACCTGCGGCTGCCTCAACTCCAGCCCAAGATCGCACCTGCGCCCTCTGTCCACATCATCGTCTTCGCAGGTGCAGAAATTCCATCGCCCCTGCACTCCCAGCCAGACCATCCATCCTTCGCACTGTGCGGTGCCAAAGCCGCACCTGCGGCCAAATCCTCGCAGGTGCGGTCACACTAGATCACAGCAACCTCAGCCTTCTTCAAACTCTCAAACTTGATCTGTTAACCACCCGGAATCCACCCGAGGCCCCCGGGACCCCGTCCAATTATACTAACATGTTCCAAAACATAATGCGGACTTTCTCGAGGCCTCAAATCTCATCAAACAACATCGGAACCACGAGATCTACGGACAAATGACGTTCCGATGCCGAAACCTATCAAATCAAATTCGATTGACCCCAAATTTTGCACACAAGTCATATTCAACATTACAGACCTTCTCCAACTTTCGGAATCGCATTCTGACCTCGAGATCAAAACTTCCTTTTCCGGCCGGATTTCTCAAAAACCTTAAAATTTCTATCTTTAGCCGAATGACTTCAAAATGACCTACGGACATCCAAATTCACTTCCGATCGTGCTCTCAACTCCAGAATCACCATATAGAGCTATTCCTAAACTCGGAATCCCAAACGAACATCAACATCACTGAAATGTGCTTCAAGCCAAATTTAGGAAATTTCTTCAAAAATGCTGATTTCCACATTATGCATCAAAATGCTCCCGGTTATCCAAAACCCAATCTGGACATACGCCCAAATCAGAAATCATCATACGAACCTGCTGGAACCTTCAAATCCTGATTCGGAGGTTGTTTACTCAAAATTCCAATCTTAGTTGATTCTTCCAAATTAAGGCTTCTGAAATGAGAATTTTCTTTCCAAATAAACTCTAAACTTTGCGAAATTCAATTCCGACCACACCAAAAAGTCATAATACCTGAAATGGAGCTGCTCACGACTTCAAACCGCTGAACGACGCGCTAGAGCTCAAAACGACCGGTCGGGTCGTTACATTCTCCCCCACTTAAACTGACGTTCGTCCTCGAACCTGCCAAGAACTACTCTGGAGTTATCTGGAATCACTGTTTAACACCTTGTGCACCTGCGCATGCTACCACAACCCAATTGAGAACATTAGCTTGATAAAATCTGAAGATTTCTTCTTTTATCCATATAATAAACTCAAAACCTAGTTCCAACACTTGGAATTCCTTGCCTGGCCTACTTCCAACATATAAACACCGTATCAACTACTACACGATGTCCCAAAACATGACCACATACCTTTGCTCAATCAGCACCATACACCGCATAACCCATCATCTGACCACAATGACGATCCCTTAACCTTAATAGCCAGAATTCTACGAATTTGATGCTCTCAATGCACCTTATAAGATACATACATACGTCCTGCTATAATGCTGACAATACCACCACGATGGAGGAGATGTGCATAAATTCATACCTAACTGCAGAGTTAACAAATCCTTGAATACCTCATCTTGACTAGAATCATCACTTCATTATGAACCTGAAAAATGGCATTTGTTCTTTAATATACACTTCACATAACCTTATCACACTGATCCCTGATCCGATAATCTCGTCTCACCATGTATGAACTGCTTAGACAACAAATCACCCCAGACATGGCCAACGACCTCACATGATACCACATCGTGACACTAGGCCATAACTCGAACATGATAGGTAAGAAATGACTCAGGAAGGGACTATTCAACTCACGCAACTGATATGAACTTCTATCAGAAAATAGGAAGTAAAACACAAGGAAATAAAATATAGGAACCTGACTCATCATCACACTGTTGCGGCGTGCAACCCGATCCAGATAACATAACCGTGGCGGCGTGCCAACCAATCCAAATATCATGCCCGTGGCGGCATGCCACCCGATCCAAATAACATAATTGTGGAGGCGTGCCACCCGATCCAAATGACATAAAATTCACGTAAGGAAATATATACGGAGCTGAAGTGCTCACTATTACAAATTTCTGAATATCGATCGTAAGCATGCTAAGTCCATAATACCATCATTGGGAGACTGACAACTGAGGTGCGATATATATATATACACACACTTTCGATCTCAAGAGCCATCCTGCTCACATAACATCATCACTATGCGGGACCTCAACACATAAGAAATTATCAGGTCATTTCACAACTCAGACGGCACAATCATAATATCACATGAATTTTTGACGAAGACGGAACGATCACCTGATATCCCAACACCCCTCCTTGAGGAGCGCTATACTGAAATGGACATGCCTGGCTCATACGAAGCCCATAGTCATATTTAAATCCATCCACAAACACCAAGTCTACCTTGCTCGCACCAAACTAAGCTAATAGCTTTTCCTGGGTCCACATTAACCCACCTTCTCTCATAATAGACGAGAACAACCATCATAGCTAGGACAAACACCCCACAATTCACCACTAGCCATACTACACTATAAGACAAATCAAGAACCCATAACCAGGGTACAAAGCCTCTTCCATCGAATATCAATCTCAGGTGACATTGAAGATAGCACCAGCTTACTCTGAACTCTCAAATCACTTATTCTTGCTCATCCGATCTCATGACATCCTCGTCAACACCAAATCGTAATATCGATTTTCACTCCTAGTTACATACCTCTTACCGAACCTAACATGCCAATATGGGGTAGCGCAAGAATTCCATCATAAATTCTGAACCACCAATAGGGTGAACACTTCATCATATAGAAAACTTTTACTTAACTCAATTCAAGAGTATCATCTCAACACGCGAGTGAATTTCACAACTACCCAACATGCAAATCCTTAAGTAGTAGTCTATACCACCATACCCCTTCCGGGATCCGCCTACGCCTGACAGGACATAGCATTCAAATGCTCCCACATGAAATCCATTACGACGGCCGACAAGCCCCGCACACACCGGTACAAACCACATGCATAACTTAATCACATCAAAGGAACTGATCACTGCCGCAAATCTGCCATTTCAACCATGGCTAATCAATCTATCTTCCTTTAATCATCTTCAATTCCTTCAGGAATAATAGCAACTTCCTTCAACTCATAGCAAACTCAACCCTCACTCCTCCCGAGTGACCTTGATTTACGAGACTATGCTGCCTAAATCTCGCAACCCGTCTCATACCATCCTGATAATCTTTCTACAATCCGGAGCTTATTTCTCCCACTCCTCCAATACTATCCTGTATGTTGAAACACACAATAGAACATTCCAACCATTCTCCTTTTTCTCATAAATTACTCTGCAAAAGCTCGATTCTCGATCACACTGCTGCCTGACACCCTTAAACGCCGCATTCTTAAATTTTGAATTCACTAGGATCACTATTGAGAGTCACCCACTCTGACTGGCTCCGAATACAATCAACTCCAAGGCTCTTCTAGCATCTGAACACCCTTTTCCTTGAAGCACGACTGAGTCACTACTCTATGCGTCAAGCAAAATTTTGAATCTTCCAAAGCCTGACCTTGCACAATCACCATTTTACTCCTTTCCTTAGCTAACATAACTTTCCAGCACGCCGAAAATCCGCAACCCTATGAGAAGACAACCCTACAACCCAACTGCAGATGGTAGGACTCCCCTACTTACCCCGAAGCTATGCTTTGCACCACTCTTGACCCTACCGAGATCCTTTCTTCTTTGATAACGCGATCTTGCTCAACCAATCCGTCCAAATTCTTCCAAATTCTCTTGCTAGCACTCCCTAAATACTCAAATTCTCTAGCATCATTCACATATTCCACCTCTTATAGATTAGCCACTAGAACCCCTCACCGAGACCTGCCAACCATGCTACCGCTACCCTATTCACAGGAGATGACCCACCTGTGGGAATCACCCGCAGACACCTTCCAACGACGCTGAAATGCACACGCTCTACGACTTCAATACCCCATCCTATGCCCTACTTCATTTAAAAACTTTACTAGTCCGTCCGCTCCTCATGGACATCCATTGAATGCGCGACAATATCTTCAAAATCCAAGCTATGCTGCCGCTCCCTCACTTTGCGACTGCCCGACTTCCGCTTCTTACACCTGGCTTTCTAGAAATGGAACCACCGCCTAGCCTCACTTCAGGATCATTCTCTGTAGCTCTCAAACCAGCAGATCACCATGACTTCAAGCTCTCTGAAGATTATCTTTCTCTAGCTGCCTTCATTATCAACACTTATCCGGTACTGAACCACCGCACCTCATGGCCTCTGCCAACCGCATTCTTCAATACTTCTTCTAAATACTCTAGCCCACGTAATAAAAGAAACCATAGCACCGACAAACTTAACGCATTCCATTCGATCAATGACGACGACTTCACGTCACAGGTGCATATCTCACCTCACATGAAGACACCAAGTCTTACTACTTTATCAACCCCAACCGGACCTTTCATAATCTAATGCTTTTCCTCTGCCAGAACTAAAATACCGAAATCTCGAAATCACATTCTGAGAAGACCTCCCTTCAACCAATTCATCACCCCAACATGCGGGCAAGCATTCTATCATCATATCGACATCACACGATAACAAGTCGTAAGCATCATCACTACCAGAGCATAACCTTAACATTCTCAAAAACACATCTATTGAGCTGAAACAACATATTATTCTTTTGTAGGACCATAACAACAGCCCCAACCAGTTACACATGGAAGCATCTCGAATTACATCTGTAGAACCATTTGAATTCCTCAAATTCATGATTCATAGCAAGCACTTCGCGACGCATAATATTGAGTAAGAATAAACTTAGGCATAAGCCTTAAGGGAACCGAATGGCACGATGAGGAATTAGGAAAGGAAGTACTCCTAACAGCCCTATAACCTCTCGAAGATAAGTACATAAGTCTCTGTACCGATCCGCAAGACTCTACTAGACTTATTATTGACTCGTGAGACCTAAGAGAACCTAGAGCTCTGATACCATGTCACGACCCAAAATCCATAAGGTCGTGATGGCGCCGGACATCATTGTCAGGTAAGCTAATCATTAATTAATTGAAACGATTTACTGATTTAACATTTATGAAAAGCATTTTCATTCACTTTATTACATATTAACCAAATAAAATCTGTTAATTAAAATAATATTTTGAATACTACACTTCAGCAAATACATCCCAAAACATCCCAGAACCTGTTGTCACAAGTGCATGAGCAATTTCTAAGAATTTTACCATTTCTACAAAGCTTATCCGAAATACAAATGGACAAAGAAATTTAAAATAATGTAATACAGTATGAGCGAGACTTTGTCAGCTGCGGATCGCCTCCAGATGATGCAGCTCGCCTAAGTCTCCAATCCTCCACATCTCTATGAAAGTACTTGTGAAATAAAATGCACAACAGGTGTAGCATGAGTACAAAAACGTGTACTCAGTAAGTCGCCCGCCTAACCTCATAAAGGTAGTGACGAGAGGTCAAATTAGACACTTGGTAGGGGTCAATTTAGTATATTCAAGTGAGACACTAAGCATGAATGTAATAGACAATTTATTAAAATTCAGGAATTAAAAATATCAACTCCTTCCACATTTAACACTTTAAGTCTTCGACATTTCAATTGACAATTTAAATCATAATTCGGGATAAGAAACATCAGACTTATTTCACATTTAACACATAAATTCTCCTTCCTCATAACTGGCCATTAAAACTTCCTTAGGTCGATAAACATGTATAGATCACAACAAATACGCAGTAAATATCATGAAAAAGGAATGCCGAGGGTCGATGGCCCGAACCAACATGAACATAAACTGTGCACTGCCGAAAGTCGAACGTCCCGAACCATAGATTCATCTATCTGCCCCGCTCGCGAATCGATCGTGCGGCGTAATTATACATAAAATACTAGGCTAGCCTGCTCGCGAACCATACCTACTACTCAGTTGCTCATATGAATATACACAAATACAGGGTCATTCAGCTCGCAAATCATACATGCGACTCAGGCACCCGCAGTTACATATGTCCACACAATAAGTCTCCATTTTATCAAGAAAGTCATTTTCTCAGGAAAATGGTAAAATTCCTTTTAAAGGGACATGAAATATAGCTCTTAAATCTTCGTTTTTAAACTCATTTACCAAGCTTAATGATATTTCCCTAATACAACCCTATCAGGTACACAATTATCCACGGAGGAATAAGTTCTCTTTCTAGATAATTAAGAAAATGAACTCTAGTCTTCTTCAAATATTCAATTACGATTTCGATTATATTACCAGTTTAGTATTACAGGCAGGATTGCAGGTACAACACGTAAGGCATACTAGTGGGTCCTAGACTACCCGGACAAGGCATAACAGTAGCTACGCACGGACTCCTGGCACCTCGTGAATACGTAGCCCCCAAAGATAATAGAATGTTTTTAATTAATTCATCTAGGGGGACAATTCCCCCTCACAAAGTTAGATAGGAGACTTACCTTGCCCCAAATTCCCATACCGGCTTCCAAGCCCTTCCGACGACTCCAACGGACACACAATGCCCCAAAACTATGCAAACAACGACAATCCATTGAAAATATACTCTAATATTTGCAACAATTCCAAATTATATAATTTCCCAACCCCGCTTAATGAAATGACCAAAATTCCCTCGGGCCCACGTGCCCGGAAACCGGAATTTCTTGAAGATACATTCTATCCATAGCTTTACTAGTTGAAATATACAATTTACTCTACATTCCGTGCTCAAATTTGTGGCTAAATTCCAATTTACCAAATTTCTAGGTTTCCTTCAACATTCCCAAATTTTCCTCAATTTCCCATACCAAATCTATGTAATAATCTTCTATTTAATTAAAAAATGTGAAGAAATTACTTACCTTGCGATCCTTGACGAAATCCTCTCCTTGAAGCTCCTCAAAATCGCCCTTAGCATATGAAAATAGATGGAGAAATGTCCAAATTGTCACTTAAAAACCATCTGCCCAGGCCTATTTCCACACATGCAGTCCCCTTGTCGCACCTGCGGCTGACTCAACTCCAGCCCAAAATCGCACCTGCGTCTTCTGTCCAGATATGCGTCTTCGCAGGTGCGGAAATGCCATCGCACCTGCGCTCCCACCCAGACCATCCTTCCTTCGCACATGCGGTTCCATAGCCTCTCTTCCGGCCAAATCCTTGCAGGTCCAGTCAAACAAGATGACAGCAACCTCAGCCTTTTTCAAACTCCCAAACTTGATCCGTTAACCACCCGGAATCCACCCGAGGCCCCCGGGACCCCGTCCAATTAAACCATCCTGTTCCAAAACATAATGCGGACTTGCTCGAGGCCTCAAATCACATCAAACAACATCGAAATCACGAATCGCACCCAAATCCCAACTTTATGAACTTGAAATTCCAAACATCCACATCCGATGCCGAAACCTATCAAATCACGTCCGATTGACCCCAAATATTGCACACAAGTCATATTCAACATTACGGACTTGCTCTAACTTCTGGAATCACATTCCGACATCGAGATCAAAACTTTCATTTCCGATCAAATTTCTCAATAACCTTCAAATTTCTATCTTTAGCCGAATGATTTCAAAATGACCTACGGACATCCAAATTAACTTCCGATCGCACTCCCAACTCCAGCATCACCATACAGAGCTATTCGCAGACTTGGAATACCTAATGGACATCAACATCACTGAAATACGCTTCAAGCCAAACTTAGGAAATTTCTTCAAAAATACTGACTTCTACAATATCCATCGAAACGCTCCCGGGTTATCCAAAACCCGATCTGGACATATGCTCAAGTCCGAAATCATCATACAAACCTGGTGGAACCTTCAAATCCTGATTCGGAGGTCGTTTACTCATAATTCCAATCTTAGTTGATTCTTCCAACTTAAGGCTTCTGAAATGAGAATTTTAATTCCAAATCAACTCTAAACTTTCCAAAATTGAATTCCGACCACACCTACAAGTCATAATACCTAAAATGGAGTCACGACTTCAAACCGCTGAATGACGCGCTAGAGCTCAAAACGACCGGTCGGGTTGTTATAATGATTTTTGGCTTCAACTTTCACGGAAGATTCTTGGCTATCATTCACTTCCGAGGCTTTTTGGACCTATAAGGCTTCAAGCTTTTCTCCCATTTGTGAGTGCAACCTTTCAAGAGCTAATTCATTTTGGATACTATTATCCATAAGCTCCTCCAAGGCATTTTCTTCTTTGTTTGCTCCTTCAAGTAGACATTCTAACATAAGCTTGAACTCTCCATTTTGACCATGCTCAATTTCTTCCAATTCCATTTCCCTAAAACTTCCATCACAAGAAGTAGAATCATCATAGCAGGGGCTTGGGGAATGGAAGGACAAATAAGCACAATCATCCCAATGACCATTTTGACGACAAAACTTATCAAAAATACTCCACTCATGGGTTTGGCATTGTGCGCACAATCCATCTCCGGGAGAATTTAAACAATTTTTCCACAAGTGTTGTCCTCCACAATAAGGACAAGGGTCATCAAAGTATGAACAACTAACATCCGACCAATTTTCATTATATGATTCCTTTTTTTTCAAAACTAAGAAAATAAATAAGAATCAAATAGGAAGATAAACAAGATAACGAAATAATTACAAAAATATTCACAAGTTTGGACCAAAGCACTTGCGCTTACTTCTCAAGCAACCTAAATTATGCCAAATTGTTCCCCGGAAACGGCGCCAATTTTGATGACATTCAAATCCACTACTAAAAAGTAAATGGACACGGTCA
>ML349434.1:0-37326 GCA_005239505.1 Nicotiana paniculata | reverse complement strand
ATAATTATCTTAATATACAAGTCTGACGTGGAACATCTCATAGCCAGAATTTCCATTTATCTTTTTCCTCCAATTTTTGGACTTTTCTCCTATTTTCTCCATCTAATTCAGGGGTGTTTGCATCTATACCTATTTTTTTGGCACCATTTAACTTATACCCGCTTTGCAAAAAAATTGCAAGCGTACCAACTTTTTGGGTAACTTCATACAGACGGGCCTGAAGTAGCAAACATTTATGTCTCCAGTTTGAACTTCAGAATATTTTGCCTGAAATGTAGCTTTATCAAAGCAAAACATCAGAAAGCTCGATGCTTATCTTGAAAAGTTAGTGTGAGCAATTAAATAGTAACAATAGCAAATTGAATGTACTCATGAATTCAACTTGTTTCTCAAGGACGTGCACAATTGAAAGAAATCGCTCATTCCTTTTCAAGAGTGGACAGTCTATGTCCTCAAATAATTATCTTAATATACAAGTCTGACGTGGCTCATCTCATTAGCCAGAATTTCCATTTATCTTTTTCCTCCAATTTTGGACTTTTCTCCTATTTTCTCCATCTAATTCAGGGGTGTTTGCATCGATACCCAGTTTTTGGGTCACCTTTTAACTTATACCCGCTTTGCAAAAAAAATAGCAAACTTACCCACTTTTTGGGTAACTTCAGACAAACGGGCCTGAAGTAGCAAAACTTTATGTCTCAAGTTTGAACTTCAGAATGTTTTGCTGAAGTGTAGCCTTATCAAAGAAAAACTTCAGAAAGCTCGATGTTTTTCTTCAAAAGTTGGTGTGAGCTATTCAGGAGTAACCAAAGAAAATTGAATGTACTCATGAAGTCAACTTGCTTTTCAAGAACGTGCACAATTGAAAAAAATCACCCATTTCCTTTTCAAGAGTGTACAGTCTATGTCCTCAAATAATTATCTTAATATACAAGTCTGACGTGGCTCATCTCATTAGCCAGAATTTCCATTTATCTTTTTCCTCCAATTTTGGACTTTTCTCCTATTTTCTCCATCTAATTCAGGGGTGTTTGCATCGATACCCAGTTTTTGGGTCACCTTTTAACTTATACCCGCTTTGCAAAAAAAATAGCAAACTTACCCACTTTTTGGGTAACTTCAGACAAACGGGCCTGAAGTAGCAAAACTTTATGTCTCAAGTTTGAACTTCAGAATGTTTTGCTGAAGTGTAGCCTTATCAAAGAAAAACTTCAGAAAGCTCGATGTTTTTCTTCAAAAGTTGGTGTGAGCTATTCAGGAGTAACCAAAGAAAATTGAATGTACTCATGAAGTCAACTTGCTTTTCAAGAACGTGCACAATTGAAAAAAATCACCCATTTCCTTTTCAAGAGTGTACAGTCTATGTCCTCAAATAATTATCTTAATATACAAGTCTGACGTGGCACATCTCATTAGCCAGAATTTCCATTTATCTTTTTCCTCCAATTTTTGGACTTTTCTCCTATTTTCTCCATCTAATTCAGGGGTGTTTGCATCTATACCCAATTTTTGGGTCACCTTTTAACTTATACCCCTTTTCCAAAAAAAATAGCAAACTTAACCCACTTTTTGGGTAACTTCAGACATACGGGCCTAAAGTAGCAAAAGTTTATGTCTCAAGTTTGAACTTCAGAATGTTTTTACTGAATTGTAGCCTTATCAAAGCAAAACTTCAGAAAGCTCGATGTTTATCTTGAAAAGTTGGTGTGAGCAATTCAAGAGTAACCAAAGAAAATTGAATGTACTCATGAAGTCAACTTGCTTTTCAAGAACGTGCACAATTGAAAGAAATCGCCCATTCCTTTTCAAGAGTGTACAGTCTATGTCCTCAAATAATTATCTTAATATACAAGTCTGACGTGTCACATCTCATTAGCCAAAATTTACATTTATCTTTTTCCTCCAATTTTTGGATTTTTCTCCTATTTTCTCCATCTAATTCAGGGGTGTTTGCATCTATACCCAGTTTTTGGGTCACCTTTTATCTTATACCCGCTTTGTAAAAAAAATTGCAAGCGTACCCACTTTTTAGGAAACTTCAAACAGACGGGCCTGAAGTAGCAAAAATTTATTTCTCAAGTTTGAACTGCAGAATGTTTTGCCTAAAGTGTAGCCTTATCAAAGCAAAACTTTAGATACTTTTGCCCTAAGTTTTGCTTGAATTACAAAGGCAATCACGCAAACTTCAATTCATAGTGAAATGGCAAACGTCAGTTCAATAGAACTACATCATGTTTTGGCTGAAGTTTTGGTTTTGTAATTGCTGAGCTTCAGCATTTTAGGAGCTGAAGTTTATTTTGTAATTGTTGAACTTCAACATTCTAGGAGCTAGGGTTTGTTTTGTATTTTCTGAACTTCAGCATTTTAGGAGCTGAAGTTTTTTTTGTATTTGCTGAACTTCAGCATTCTAAGAGCTAAAATTTTTGTTTATATTTGCTGAACTCCTGCATTCTTAGAGCTGAAGTTCTGTTATGTCTTCCTTTGAAGTTAGATGGCTTTAAAATATAACTTAAGACAAATTCAAGATTTAAGTTCATGATTCTACCAATCTGGTTTAGTAAAGTACAATTAACCCAATTCTGCTTTGTGGATTAGGCAAGGAATGGACTTTACAGATGTTACATAGTGTGAATCAGTTAGTCTTGGGTATGGGTAGTGGGAAGAAGTGCACGTGTTAGTGATATGATATTGATGCTCATCCAAGAAATTTATTAAGTTCATGAGATGCAGTCTTCATGTAAATCACGCATTTTGCAGAGTTAATCCCCATTGAAATATTCTCTTTCTCCATTGTAATACTTTGCCTTTTATTTTGGTGATTTTTATAAATTACTAAGTGAAGTTTATTTTGGGGTGATTTTTGCGAATGACTAAGTAAAATTTTATTACAAATACATCACCATTGAAAGTGCCTCCAAGTATTTGCAATGGATGAGCACCATATATGATGTGCCTCTGTGATTACTGATAATATGCTAGATTCATGTAGTTTAGCAATCATTTATGCTCTAATTTTGTTATGCTTCACTGTTCTAGAAAGGTTAAATGACGAAAAAATGGCTCTAATTGTGAATTTTATGTTTTGTAGGAGCAATCGTGATTATGAGGACATAGGACAGTGTTTGGAGCTAAATTAAAGCAAGGAAAACCCCTCGGAGTTGAGTGCGTGTGAAAGAAGAAAGAAAAGAAGAGATAATTAGCTGATCCACTCTAGCATGGGTCAAGCGCGGCCACGCTAGACCAGAAGAACCTGGGTAGTGTAAAACACAATTAGCGTGGCCCATGCGCAGTTCGAGCGCGGTCGTGCTAGTCACTCTAAAACGCGGTAATTTTAGGGGTAAACTTGGAAGTTTGGGGGAAATTCCACTTAACCTAAGAGGTCCATCTCGCCAAAAAAGGGGATATCAAACTTTTTATAGTTTTGTTCAAGGCAAGAAGAGGCAAGAGGCAAGGAGGAAAATTCGGCATCGAGTTCTACCTTTCTTCCTTAATTTTTATCATTCATGATGAATTTTGTTGTTGTTATTATTAAAAAAATTATGAGTAGCTAAATTATTTAGGCTAAGGTTTTGATGGAACCTATTGAAGGATGAACTTCTTGTTGTGTGAATATAGTTTTCCCAGTTTAATCTCTATTTGTTCAAATACGTTTCTGTTAGTTAATTGATAAGATCCTCAATTAGATGTGCCTATTTAGTATATATTACTCGGGAGAGAGTGCATATTTAGGTAGTTTTTGAACAACACCACTCCCAAAGTATATGAGAAATCAATAACCGAGGGTTTAAAGGTGGGATTAGGGATAACGAAACCTTGGGTACGATCTAAGTGAGCAATAATAAAATCCATCTAGCGTAACTCGGGAGAGTGCGTCTAGTAAATTGTCGTAATTACTCGGGAGAGATTTACGGTAGTAAGAGTGCTCACGATCGATAGAGAAGATTAGGCAAATCTATATGACACATAACAGGAAGGCATTCCATCAATAGGGGAAATCACAACCTTAGATCCCTCTCTTATTTGTTTACAACTCAGTCATAGTTAGCTCTTTGTTTAATTAATTTTATTCAGTCATAGTTAGTAGAAATATCACCAATTGTTATTGAAAACATCTGGGAAGTTTATTACGGAGAATTCAGTGAGTCTGGCAAAATTAATTGATAGGTTAATTCCCCGTGGGATTCGACTCTGGATTAAATACCCGGATTATATTTGCAACGACCTCTTTTTCCTTTTTATAATACATAGTTGGGCGTGATCAAAATTTGGCATCGTTTCTGGGGAATTAATAGTGTTATCAATTACAGTTGAAAGAAATACAAAAATTCTTGTGGAGTCAATTTTCTACCTTTTCAATCCATACATTGAAATTTTAACGTTTGCTAACTTGGTTGTACAGGTGCATGCCTAGAAACTCATCGAGAACTGGTGAAGTGTTTGAAGCATTATCAGATCCCGAGAAAGTTTTCAAGACCTTGAACCGGTCCAACCGAAAAAGCAAACGACAACAATCAACTGAACAACCTGAACCAGACATGGCAGAGCTAGTGAATAAAAGAAACAATAACGGGGATAACGTGGTAGACTCAGCTACGCAGGTAGTGGAGCCTCTTGTGCCAGAGGCTACTCTATATAACTGGTCACAACCCACAACAGAGAATTTAGCCACAACGATAGTAGTCCCGAAGATACAGGCGGAATCTTTTCAAATCACAAACAACATGTTGCACTTGTTGCAAAACAAGGGACTATTTTTGGGGTCATACATTGAAGATCCTCAATGTGAGGACCCAAAAGGTCATCCCTTGTTTTATATGTCAAACCTATGTTCCGAGGCCTTGAAAACCTCCTTTTATCTCTCCTCATTTTTCATGCACAGCCCGGGCATATATCCGGGAAGCATTTATAAGAAAAACTGAGAAAATGCTAATTTTTGCCTTTAAAATTCTATTTAAGTTGACTTCGGTCAACATTTTTGGTAAATGGACCCTGATCCGTGACTTGACGGTCCCGAAGGGTCCGTAGGGAAACATGGGATTTGGGCGTATGCCTGGAATCGAATTCCGAGGTCCCAAGCTCGATAAATGAATTTTTGAAAGAAATTATTTTTCTGAAACTATAAGAGTTTTTGGAAATTTGGTTATATTTGAAATTTATGGTATCGGGCCCATATTTTGGTTCCGGAGCCCGGTATTGTGTCTGTAAGGTTTGATAAGAAACGGAGGTCGTTTCACATGATTCGGACCCGTATTTGTGAAATTTGAAACTTTGAAAGTTTAAAGATTTTTCTTTGATTTCTATGCTAAATTCGTAGTTTGAGATGTTATTTGACGATTTGATCGAAGGAGTAAGTCCGTAGGATGTTTTTGAGGTTGTGTACATGTTTGGTTTGGAGCCCCGAGGGCTCGGGTGAGTTTCGAATACGTGTCAGAGTACTTTGAACTTAGAAAATCTGGTGTAATTGCTGGTTTCTAGTGTCTGGTAAAATAAACTATGAGAACGCATGGAAACCCACGGGAACGCAATGAAAAAACAGGGAGGGGGCTGGTATACTCTATGCGAACGCATAGACTGGCTCGCGAACACACAGCTGGGCAAGGGCAAACCTGTGCGAACGCGGCTAGTCCAGTGCGAACGCACTGCTTAGGAGGGGAGATGGGGGATTGGGGGCCGTTACACTATGCGAACGCGTCCCCTTTGACGCGAACGCGAAGGCCTGGGGGAATTAAGCCTATGCGAATGCGGCCAAGGGCATGCAAACGCATAGAAGGCCAGTCCAGTCTTTTAAAAACAGTAGCAAAAACGGGATTTCTTAAAATTTTCATAACTCTTTCACTAAAACTCGAACTTGGGCAATTTTTGAAGAATAATTTCACCACAAAATCATAGGTATGTGTTCTTAGACTCGTTTTCTTCAATTTCCATTAATGCCCATTAGATTTCTAGGCCTAAATCATGTTCTTAAGGGTAGAAAATTGGTAATTTGGGTAGAGTTAGGGCTTTTTCAATAATTGGAATTTAGACCTCGTTTTGGGGTCGGATTTCGAAACTAATTATATATTCGGCCTCGTGGGTGAATGGGTGATTGGATTTTGGTACTCATTTGGGATAAGTGCCATTTCATGGTACAAGAGGGTATAGTCTTGGGACATCTGGTATCAAGCAAGGGAATCGAGGTGGATCGGGTGAAAGTCGATGTGATAGAAAAGCTTCCACCTCCCACATCGGTCAAAGCAATCGGGAGCTTCCTCGGGGATGCCAGTTTCTATCGGAGATTCATCAAAGACTTCACAAAAATTTCCACCCCTCTGTGTAAGTTGTTAGAAAAATATCACCCTTTCGTATTTTCTGATGATTGCAGGATAGCATTCGAGGAGTTGAAGAAGAGGCTAGTCACAACACCCATCATTGTTGCTCCCGACTGGGAGAAACCGTTCAAACTCATGTGTGACGCCAGTGACTATGAAGTGGGAGAAGTCCTGGACAACGGAAAGACAAGATAATACCCAAAATTTACTACGCAAGTAGAAGGTTTAGTGGAGCCCAGCTGAACTACACTGTGACTGAAAAGGAGATGATGGTTGTGGTGTTCGCATTCGACAAGTTCAGATCATCCCTGATTGACTCTCAGGTAATTTTATATATTGATCATGTTTCTCTTAGGTACCTGATTGAAAAGAAGGATTCCAAACCACGCATGATTCGTTGGGTGCTGCTACTACAAGAGTTCGACCTAGAGATTCGTGACCGTAAGGGCACAGAAAACCAAGTCGCTGATCATCTATCATGACTTGAAGAAGCTGAAAACTCAGTTGAGGCAGAGGATATTCTGGAAACCTTTACAGACGAGCAACTACTCTCTACAAGCCTTGATGAAGTGCCATGGTATGCAGACATTGAAAATTATCTAGAAAGTGGTATAGTCCTCTATGACCTTTCCTCTGTGCCAAAAGAAAATGTTTTACCGTGACTGTCGCATGTATTACTGGGATAAACCTTATCTGTTTAGAATTTTTTTGACAATATGATCGGGAGGTGTGTCCCTAAGATAGAACAATCTTCTGTTTTGCAGGCATATCATGCATCGGCATATGGAGGACATTTTAGAGGAGTCAAGACGACACCAAAAGTTCTAGAAGTCGGGTTCCACTAGCCAACCGTGTTTAAGGATGCACACCAATGGGTGAAGGGCTGTGATGAATGTCAGCGAACTGGGAACATCTCCCATCGCCATGAGATGCCCATGAACCCCATTCAAGAGGTTGAAGTCTTCGATGTATGGGGGATAGACTTCATGGGCCCCTTCATCAGCTCCTATGTACTATAGATTATGTGTCCAAATGGGTGGAAGCTGCAACTCTCCCCACCAATGATGCAAGGGTGGTGGTTGGGTTTTTTAAGAAGGATATATTCACCCGTTTCGGTAACCCGAGAGCCATTATCAGTGATGGAGGCACACACTTCTGCAATCGAGCCTTCGAGAAATTGCTAGCAAAGTACGATGTGCACCATAAGGTGGAAACCCAATACCATCCTCAGACTAGTGGACAGGCCGAAGTGTTGAATAGAGAAATAAAGAGTGTGCTGACTAAAATTGTGAACGCCACAAGAACTGATTGGGCGGAAAATCTAGATGATGCACTCTAGGCCTACAGAACCGCTTTTAAAACACCAATTGGTATGTCACCATACAAGTTGGTGTTCGGGAAGGCCTATCACTTGCCAGTGGAACTAGAACATAGAGCTTGGTGGGCATTGAAACAACTAAACCTGGACATTGAGGTTGCGGGCACAAATAGAGTCACAAAACTTCATGAGCTAGAATTCTGATATCGTGCTTTCGAGAGCACGAGGTTGTACAAGGAAAAAATGAAGTGGTTGCACGATAAGAACATTGTTGAGTGAAACTTCAAACCCGGAGATATGGTGTTGCTTTATAATTCAAGATTAAGGCTATTTCCCGGTAAACTCAAGTCACGATGGTTTGGGCCATTTCGTGTGGTTGAAGTTCTCCCTTCAGGTGCCATAGAGATTGCTTCAGAAAAAGATTCCCACACATTTAGAGTCAACGGACACAGATTGAAACCGTATGTGGGCATGGATGAAACCAAGGAAGTGTCAGTGATACATCTGACTGAACCTCAGAGGTCGAGCAAGCATTAAATGCGCTCATCTGTATCGTGCCGCGATGTTAAATCATGCGCTGCATGGGAGGCAACCCATTGAATTGTTGTAATTGTCGTTCCATGACATTAACTAAGACGCTGGTTGGGAGGCAACCCAACGCGTAGTGATGTAGATTAGTTAGAACCGTATTTGACTGTTTGTAAGTACTAACACATGCAGGTGAGCTCGGGCGAATAATAAGTCAGGCCAACGTGGGAAAGGTAAAAAAAAGGGCAAAAAGTCGATGCCAGGTGCGCGAACGCCCTATGCCCGTGCGCAGGCCGCAAAAACGGTAAGTGTTCTACCTCCTCGTAGCGCGGCCGCGCTAAGGGCCGCGCTAATTGGGTTTCATAATACCTCGTATTGTCACAACATGCACGGCCACGCTACAACCACGCTACGACTGTGCACATCGCCCAGCAGTCTCCCTCACAAGCGCGGCCGCCCTCGAACCGCTAGGACCGCACTTGTTAGGTCGCCGGACATGTTTGTTTTAGTTAGTTTTTTTTTGGTTTTTATTTTTTTTTGCTTATTTATTGTTCCCTCAAACCTAACCCCCCTTATCCTATTCCCACTAAACTAATTATCCCCCACGACTTCCCTCCCCTAAAACTCTTCCTCTACCTCACTACTCCCTCAGAATCTCATTTACCCTCCCTAAAGAAATAACCACAGCCCCAATCTTCCCAAGGTGCAAGCTAATCCCCCACCATTTTTCTTCAATTCTCACACTCTTCTCCCACCTCAGGTAAGATTTCCTTTCTCCCTATTTTTGTTAATTTTTCCGTTGAATTCTTTTTTAGGTAGTAATTTTTCTTATTTTTTCTAGAAGTAATTTGTAGTGTATACTTAGTTGCTTCTGGGTGGTAGCGTCTGTGTAGTTGTAACTCTTAACGTAGTTGGGTGAAGTTGGTGCAATTGTGGTGGAAATTGGGTTATAACATGGTTCATTGGGGGCTTCGGTGAATGATGCCCACAACGTGTTTGTTCAATTGCCACAGTGAGTGTCAATGATAATTGTGACCAATTATAAGGGCGATGTCTGAGTAACCGCAGTTGGGTCACCTCATTTGTACTGCGCTAATGATGTTCCGTATTGTAGGTAATATGGCATCCCCCAGAAAGTGCTAAGTCGCCGGTCCTTCCTCCAGCGGACAAGCAGAATCAACTAGATCACGAACGTCAACTAATGCTTGTTCTTATGATAGCAACAAGTTCGTCTCCACTGTATCTCAGGCACGGTTTGCTGATGAGGAATCAAAGAAGTCAATACCAAAATGAGGAATGGACATAGTGTCCCTCCAGCATGACTGTCCAAACATTTAAAATGAGCTGCTCCGGCGTAGGTTGGATATTTTCTTTGAAGAGTCGGACGAAGCCAATGCGCTGGTGATGAGAGAATTTTATGCAAACGTTTCGGAGCATAATAATTATGTGGTCACCATGAGAAAGAGGCCTATTGATGCCTCCGTGGAAGCTATTAGGAGAGTCTACAGGCTGCCAGGTCCCATGGTAGAGATAGAAGACTTCTATGAGGCGTATGGTAGACGCTACACTCAGTGGGAGACGTTCTTTCCAACTAACTGTGCATCTGGCAAAGAGATTGTGTGGATGCAATACAGGAAGAATTCAAGTCGTCGGCACTAACCTTGGAAGGGAAGTGCTAGTTATATCTCATCAACAACCGCCTGATCCCGTCTCACAACACCACAAAAGTGAATGCTCTTCGTGCTTATTTGATCTGTTGTTTCATGAATGGCCAGGACTTTGACATGGCCAAGCTCATTCACGAGGAGATGTTCACTCGCTGTCCCATCAATAGGTATGGCTTCTTCTTCCCCTCCCTTGTTACTAGATTATGTCGTGCAACTCAGTGCCAGAAAATTTGAGGGTAGATGGCAAAGTGCCGAAAGAGGCCACCTTTCGAGCAGACAAGGTAACTACTGGGAAGGATCCTGTGGCGGATGGTGGTGCTAATAGGGAAGATGCCCCTGAGGAGGAGGACGACGAGCAGGTAGAAGTGGGAGATGAGTTGCCCGCTCATGAGCATGTTGCCGACGTAATAGGACAGTCTAGGGTCAGTCGGAGTAAGAGGTCGAACAATCTGGAGCAGGAGTTGGCAGGGTTGCATACCTTGGTCGTGGACTTAAGAATGCGTGTTGATGCGGTCGCTACCCAGCAGGTTAAATCAGAGAAGAAAATCATGGGCTGACTGTGAACTCTTGTTCGTTCATGTCATCTGGACCCGGGGACGGTCTCCGATCAAGATTGATCCATCAAGGAAGTTTCTTTACCTCACATTGATTTATTTTGAATGCTATGAGGACATGTCTTCCGTTTAAGTGTAGGGTGGGGGTTACTTCCTTGTATGTGTATATACGTAGGAACGTAATTGTTATATGTTTTCTTTTGTTTTCTGTTGGGTTTTGTTTTTTTGGTTTTTAGTAGCAGTTTAATTATATGAGTCGACTTGTCCCGATGACGAATCTCATTCGACGGGGTTCTTAAGGGTCTAAGTCGACCATTAAAAAACCAGAAATATGTTGGACTCTTCCTGACGACGGATCTCCTAGACAGTTTTCTTGAGGGAAGTAAGTCTAAAGAAAACACCAAAAAGAATTTCTGCTCTAGGTAGTGTAATAACTCCTCCTTGGTTTTTCTTTGGTCAGCGGTTCTTTTCCCAAGGTTTTGCTTGAACCGGGTGTAGTTAGTTTTTTTTTATTGTGTTTTTAGTTTTTAGTTAGTACTTATGGACTATGAGCTGAGATAGGAAGAGAATCCCTCACCGTTGTTACACCTGAACACAGTAGACACTAGAGTGTGATGCGTAGTCTCAATTGTTGATTCTTGTTAGAGTGCCTTAAGTTGTATGTTTGTAACTGACTTGAGTACTCAAACGAGAGTGTTTTGATAAGCTAATCTAGAGTGAGTCATGTTTGTCCTGTGCGTGTGAGTTGTATTGTATTCTATGCTCTGCATTTGATACCTAGAACTTTTCCTATGTGATTGCAAAGCGAAATAGTAGCTTTATTCAGTCTTAGAAGTGATATAGACATTTCTTTGTTAAGCCAGATATATAAAGTATACCCACCTAAATGTGATATATCGTAGTCAACCCCGTTGAGCCTATAAGTCTGTTCTTTGGCAACCACATTACAAGCATTACCCAATTGTTTGAATGGCCCATCTACTTGAACCTCTTTACCTCCCATAAGCACTTGAGTTGTTATGAAATATGTAAAAGCTAAAGTGTTGGGTGGCTGGTTTGGCTTTTGAGTGGAACCAACAAAATAGGGAGAAAGGTGCAGTGTTTTGAAAAAGAAAAAAAAATTGATAAGCGCCACTTAAATGAAAAAAAAAAGAGAAAAGAATAAATAAATGAAGTCCTTGATAAGTGGTGACTTGATACAACTGTACCTAAAGCAGTTTGGGGTATTATAAATAGAAGTGTGGTAGAATGTCTGGTCTGACATAGTATGGTGCTGAAAGTGAAAGTAATTGTATTAAAGTGCTTAGAGAGGTTAGTCACTATATCCAAATATATCCTGCCTGTCCCTTAGCCTACATTACAACCAAATGAAGTCCTAATTGATCTTAGACTGAATGAGCTCGATTACTAGAGTAGTACACTACGGGCAAGCCTATGGTGCATCTTTGTGGCATATGGATGTTCTTTCTTAGAGTGACTGAATTTTTTCTATCTGAGTTCCTAATTATTCTTAATGTTATTACTTGTGGAACTACTCTCTTGTGTGATGTGAGGGCACTTGATTCATGAAGGAAAGGTAAGTCTTGATCTCTGTATGGAGTAAGTTGAGTAAGTATGAACATTGCACGGCACATGAGAGTCAACTCTTGAGTAAAAGATGTTACACTACTAGGGGAAACTTTTGTGATATGTTCTTGGTGTGACACGTTAGGGGGGTGCTTAGTGAAGGAACCTCTGTAGAGTATAGTGGATTGCTCGGGGACAAGAAATGATTTAAGTGTGGGGTGTTGATAATAGGCTAGATTCATGTAGTTTAGCAATCATTTATGCCCTAACTTTACTATGCTTCACTGTTCTAGGAATGTTAAATGACAAAAAAATGGCTCTAATTGTGAATTTTATGTTTTGCAGGAGCAAGTCGTTATTATGAGGACATAGGACATAGGACAGTGTTTGGAGCTAAATTAAAGAAAGGAAAGCCCCTCGGAGTTGAGTGCGTGTGAAAGAAGAAAGAAAAGAAGAGATAAATAGTCGATCCACTCTATCGTGGGCCAAGCGTGGCCTTAGCACGACCACGCTAGAGCAGAAGAACCTGGGCAGTGTAAAACGCAATTAGCGCGGCCCATGCGCGGTTCGAGCGCGGCCGCGCTAGTCACTCCGAAACACGGTAATTTTAGGGGTAAAATTTGAAGTTTGGGGGAAATTCCACTTAACCAATAAGAGGTCCAGCTCGCCCAAAAAGAGGATATCAAAGTTTTTATTGTTTTGTTCAAGGCAAGAAGAGGCAAGAGGCAAGGAGGAAAATTCGGCATCAAGTTCTACCTTTCTTCCTTTTGTTTTTATCATTCATGATGAATTTTGCTGTTGTTATTATGAAAACAATTATGAGTAGCTAAATTATTTAGTCTAAGGGTTTGATGAACCCGTTAAAGGATGAACTTCTTGTTGTGTTAATATAGTTTGTCCAGTTTAATCTCTATTTGTTCAACTATGTTTCTAATGTAGCTAATTGATAGGATCATCAATTAGCTGTGTCTATTTAGTATGTATTACTCGGGAGAGAGTGCATATTTAGGTAGTTGTTGAACAACACCACTCTCAAAGTATATGAGTAATCAATAACCGAGGGTTTAAAGGTGGGATTATGGATAACAAAACCTTGGGTGCGATCTAAGTGAACCGTAATAAAAGCCAGCTAGCATAATTCGGGAGAGTGCATCTAGTAAATTGTTGTAATTATTCGGGAGAGATTTACGGTAGTAAGAGTGCTCATGATCGATAGAGAAGATTAGGCAAATCTTTATGACACATAACAGGAAGGGATTCAATCAATAGGGGAAATCACAACCTTAGATCCTTCTCTTATTTGTTTACAACTCAGTCATAGTTAGCTCTTAGTTTAATTAATTTTATTCAGTCATAGTAGTAGAAATATCACCAATTGTTATTCAAAACATCTGGGAAGTTGATTACGGAGAATTCAGTGATTCTGACAAAAGTAATTGATAGGTTAATTCCCTGTGGGATTCGACTCTGGGCTAAACACCCGGATTATATTTGCAACGACCGCCTTGTCCTTTTTATAAGGCATAATTGGGCGTGATCAATTACTTCTACTAATAAGTATACTGAGAGAACATACGTGGTTGTGAGTGCTAATTTCCTTTTAAATTAGAACGTTAAAGCTAAGTTAAGAGAAAGGATCTTTCCCCCATGTCCTTCAGTTAGTTATTGAACATGAACATCCAATTTGACATCTGAACATTGCAGTGCATGGCATATAGCCATGACTAATAGTCCAGCAACTGTTTGACTCCGAAAAGGAGCTTGCCGTTTCTTTGGCGAAGAACATTGCTGATTTATGATGAATAAATCATGAATAATTTGTTTAATTGCAGGACAAACAACAGCTGCAGGTATAATGATGTGAATCGTCAAGTTTTTTGAAATGGATGAACAAGGGGAAGAGCAACACTGGCTTACAGTAAGTATTCATGGCTCCTATGATCTTACAACTGCTTCTGGTGAATAGTTTTTGGTGGAGGAACAAAGAATGTGAAATAGAGATTGCATCTTCTCCAAGAATGAATAAATTTACTATTTCTGGTATTCCAGCGGAATCAGATAAGACATGACACTATTACCCTCTATACCTAGGTATCGAAAGAGACGCTTAGGATGTCGCAAAATCCTGCTGTGGTTACCTCGAGTTGCACTCAATGGCTGCAATATTGAAGGCACATTTATCCTTGGCACATTACTCTATGGTTTGCATTAGTTTATGAGATGCAACAACATTTATTTCGTAGAACTAATAACATTGTAAGGGTAAGGAGAAGTTAATTTTGTTAATTTTTATTTTGTTATTTTTCTCTATAACTAACAGTTTTTAAGTAAGTCTTGACTGCCAAACCAATTTAGGATCATAAAAGTAAGGGTACTGAGAAGTTGATTTTTTTAAACACGTGATAATAGTGCATGTTATCAAGTGATTTCATGGGTTAATTATTTTTCCTTTGTCTTTGATTTCCTTGAAGTTTTGTATTGGTCATTCATTTCTCAAGCAGATTGCGGTTGATGTGATCTTTACTTTGATGAGTGCTTTATTTTGTTTGATTTAGTAATTTAGGATACTCGAATTATATTTCTTTTTGCAGGCTATGAAGTTCACAGTTCCTTCAGTTTAAGCCTTTATAAGATTGTTGCATATTTATCAAATGAACATGGATTTGCCTTCATACCAAGCGGGGTGGAAAGAGTTCCGAAGACTGTGTATGTTCTGTTTAGGAATTAGTGAAGTGCATGATCAACAACTAACAATAATCATTTTCTACTTCTTTGATTTGAATGAAATAAATTTCACAACTGTTGATATAGAGAGATGTGGAGTGAGAGTAAATATACATTTATATGCACGTACACAAAATTATATCTCTTATATCTCTGACCAAATTAACTACAAAATTATATATTTAAATTCGCTTTCTTTTTTATGACTCCGCGAAGCGCGAATAAATTAACTAGTTATATTCTAATTAGAACCAATAAACACAATTGCACCAGTAGAACTAACGCAATGGCCATTGTAACTTCTATATCTCAATTGTTTTTCCTAAAAACGGATAATAATTAAATTTGTAAGTGATTTCAAGTATACGTAGATTAATTCAATACAAACAATAAATTATGTTAGATTAAACAAATAAAGATATAGCAATCTCAAACCACGTGAAGAGGGTAATTCCAACCATGATGAAATTTCCGTCCTCGATCCAGATTCACAATGGTTGGCACTGGTGAGCGAGAATTAGAGCTATAAATATGTCACGGCCCCAGTTTTCCTCTGTAGGATGTCGTGACGTCACCTAGTCTCTAAGACTAGGCAAGCCTAATACGTACTGGATTATAGAAGAAATCAACCATCAACGAACAACATGAGATAAAAGATCTTATACACCACAACAATTCCCAAAATCGGTAGTACAAGTCATAAGTTCTACTGAGTTTACTACAAAAACCTCTAAATACAACTGTTTCAAAATAAAGATAAGTAGTGCAAGTACAATAACAGAAGATGACTTCGAGGCATGTGAACGCACCAATAGGTTTACCTTGAGTCTCCACAGCAAGATCCGTACAACTAGCTGGTGATCGACTGAATCCGAATTACCTGGATCCGCACAAAAATGTGCAAAAGTGTAGTAGGAGTACACCACAGCGCTACCCAGTAAGTATGAAGACTAACCTCAATGGAGTAGTGACGAGGGACAGTCAAGACACCTACTGGACTAGGTAACCTGAACAAGTCTAGGTATAGAACTAACAAAGTGTGATATCTCTACAGAACTACGCATAATGACAACAATAATACGGTGCTTGCAATAGGAATTTGAAGCAACAATTAGTAGCGGGACACCACAAGTAATAACACAGTAGAGCAAGAAGGGCACAGTTTAAATCCGGTCAAAAGAAAATAAAGGAAAGACAAGTAGAAACTTGATAAGAATAACCGCTTTCGCATCAAGTCTATTCAATAATCCCTACGAGGTACCAAACTTGAAATCTCACACAATTTGTGCGTCCTAATTCATGAATCCTAATCACTTGGCATCTTATGCCCTCATTACAACTAACAGTTGCACGAACGAATCACGTTCCAATAGAACAATTCTCACATATAAGACAAGTAGACGAAGTACATACAAATGATCAATAGCATCAGCGTTCATCTTCTCATACTCAAAACAATCGGTTGGGTCATTACATCTTCTCCATCTTAAAGAAACATTCATCCTCGAACGTGTTAGGAACCATTCCGAAGTGATCAAATCACTGAGTGAACATACCATACATACACTCGCGAGTGATCCCATGTCACCCCAATCCACTTAAGCCCGACAACATCAACTCAATTGAAAATTATCCCTTCAGTTGGTTGAAGGGATTAGGAATATCCGAATCTCGAATCTTCAACTGATGATACCCGGACCTCAAATCAATCTTAGAGAGTACCGTCGCTCCCTAAAGCTGCTCAAATAAATCTTCAATACGAGGCAAATGATATATGTTCTTGACTGTGACCTTGTTCAACTGCCTGTAATCAATGCACATTCTCATGGAACCATCCTTCTTCTTCACACATAGAACCGGTACACCCGAAGGTGACACACTAGGCCGAATAAACCCCTTATCAAGGAGTTCCTGAAGCTGTTCTTTCAATTCCTTCAAATCCATCGGTGCCATATGATACGGTGGAATAGAAATGGGCTGAGTGCCCGGCACCAACTCAATACCAAAATCAATATCCCTGTCGGGCGGCTTGCCCGACAGGTCTACAAGAAAAAAACATCCGGAAATTCACGGAGCACTGGAATAGAATCAATAGTGGGAGTCTCTGCACTAACGCCCCTCACAAAAGCCAAATAACATAAGCAACCCTTCTCAACCATAAGCTGAGCCTTCAGGTATGAAATCACCCTACTAGGCACAAAATCTATGGAACACACTCCACTCAACCCTCGAAAATCCCGGCATTGCTAAGGTAACGGTCTTAGCGTGACAATCTAGAACAACATGACGCGGAGATAACCAATTGATGTTATAGATGTCAATACCACACAATTATACAAGTTAATTGTGAGGTACCCAATTTTTCGAGTGCTATCTCAATAGAAGAACCTGGTTTTTCTTGATGTACTTACTTCTACTGTTGCGGAATATTAAAAGCAGTAAAGTAAAAACACAGAGATTTTTACATGGAAAACACCTGGCTCAAAAGATGAAAAAACCACGACCTACTCCTCAGTAGAATTTTCTCAAACACTTCACTAAAACTCTAAGCCGAACAAACTTACAAAATAAACTTTTGTAATCCTAGGACTAACTCTAATCCCTTTGTAGTAACTAGCCCCCAGTTAATTTCGACAATCTTCAAATTAACTCTAACTTGAACAATGCGTACCTATTACAATTACTTTTATGAAATCTGAACAAGATACAATATTAAAACTCCTACTACAATCAACTAGACTCAATAATTAATCAGATGGAACTGGTTCTTCTAGTTGAACTGTAGCCTTTTAATCGCACAATGATTCTTCTAGCAAAATAACTCTGGGAACTTTGCTTTCAGACTTTGATTCACTTCAGCTTTTGTGCGTGTAGAATTAAAGCAGAAATACATCAAGTATTTATAGAGTCAGTTGAGCTTGTCGTCAAATTATAGTCCAACTCTATCTGGGTGCACAAATTTGTATCAAACTCAACTTCCTTTATTTTGTTACTTTCCTTGCTGAATTCGACTTCAATCTTCTCATCAGTTTGCAACCTTTTCGCATTAGGAGACAATCTCTTGGTTCATTGATATTTCACATTCACAAATATCTCCTATGCATATACGGTTCATGTTCCAGCTATTCAGTTCAAGATGTGTGCTCTGATGAACCTGGTTCAACTGGTCAGCCATTTGTCAATCTTCAAAACTATGCAGTGACATGGGTCAACAAATTCCTCCTTTTTGATGATGACAAACTCTGTGCTTAATCTTACATACACTTTAAACACTTTGTATGGTTTTAAGCGGTAATCATAGAGAAATCAGGTTCATTAGGTTATAAATATCACTTTGAAAAAACTTTTGAAAAAGTTTCAGCACATATCTTCCCCCTTTTGGCATCATCGAAAAGTTTGCAAAATGATACACTTACCAGATTTATTAATTATTACTTATGGCCATTGAGGAAACTGCAGGTGCAAAGCATGATTAATCAACACAAGAAGCCAATAAATGTTAGCTAACTAAGGAATTGAGACAAGTCAATAAGTATAAGCAAAATTCATTGATTAGTAATGATTATCAACCACCATACAGAAAAAAAACCAATCATGAGCAAAAAACAGAGTAAAAATAATTGAAATTGAACAACTGGTCTAAAGAGGGGTTTTGGAAGCACTGGACAGCCTAAGGATGGGAAGGTGCAGAGGAGGCTGTGGTCTTGGATTGTAGGAGAGAAAGAATCTCTGAAGAACACCCTCGTTCTTTTCTTTCACCTTTTCTAAATCAGCCCTAAGAGCATCTCGTTCAGCTTCAACCTAAATCACAGGAGACTTTAAACGAAGGATCTCCATATCCTTAATCTCATTTTCCTTCACCGGAGTTATAACTTTGCTATTAACTGGTTTCTTCCTAGATGAACCAAGTTCATCCACAGGAACAATGACATTGTAGTCACATGTCAGAAAAGTTGCCTTCCCAAAATAGTCTTTGGCAATAGCCATCTCATCCTTCTTCACTGGAACCCCAAAATGTGCAAGCACTGGTGTCAGAATGAAGCCATATGGAATTGCGTGTGCTTTGGTTCCATTGACAACTCTGTCCAAGAGTTGGATGATGAAAGCTGGCCAATTTATTTGTTTTCCCCTGTACAAGCACTCCATCAAGGTCAGATCCATATAATTTGCAATGTGCCTTCTTTCTTGTCTAGATAGTAGGAACTTGAGGAAAAACTCGAAGAGTAGCTTGTGCTCTGGCTTCATTTCACTCTTGTAAACCGGCCTGGGTTCAATTTCCTTCTCACTATCGCTGAAGAATCTGGTGATGTTGATTGCTGAGGCCATCCCATCTAGACAAGGCCATCTTTTCCTTGTGTAGTCCTCATAGCCCTCAGCTGGTATGTTCAGAATAACGCCCAGTTCTTTAGCATCAAAGGAAACTTCAATTCTTTTGACCATGGAGGTGACCCTGCCTTCCTTGACAATGGCATTTCCCATGTGTTCTACCAACTCAACCCTTGCCAGCCTGCCTTCCATTCGAAGAACCATGTCCTTCTAGCCCTGCACCTCTAGAGTTTCCAGCAGATATTGCATTCCAGGCTCCTATAGATCTTTCACCAGCTTTCCCTTCTCCTCCTCTCCACTCCATCTGCATCATCATCCTCTTTCTCAACAATTTTCACTTTCTTTGGCTTGGCCCTGGTCCTCTTAACAGATCTTGTTGGTGTGACAGACATTTTAGCTGACTTCTTTGAAGAAGCCTTAGCCTTTGTGGATTTTGGTGTCTTAACCACACCTGGAGCAGGCTGCTCTTCCTGTTGGACCAAGTCCAACGTCGTCTCTTCAATCTCAATAGCCTCAACAGGCTCTCCAAATTTTTCTTTTCCTTTTGCTGCCCCCTTCTTCTTTCTCTCTTTCAGAGCCTTTTCCATTTTCTCTTCCTCATCTCTCATAGTACTACGAGTAGCTCTTACTTTTCGAGCAGGAACATCAGCAACTTCATAAATGTTTCTTTTCCTTGAAGAAACTGGGTGAGTTGCCATCTTGGACGTCTGAGTCCTTCTTTTCTTGGGGTTATAAGACTCTCCCAGTTTCTTCAACCTTTCAGCCAATGTTTCTTCCCCAGATGAATCAGGTTCATCTGTTCCTTTCTTCAGACTTGCAAGACCTGCTACAGCCTCCTCCACTATGCTTCCCCCTAAATCTATGATGTTTTCTCCAACAGTTTCAGGAATGGGACCATAGATAACCAGCGTGGTACCGTCCTCCCCAGATCCCCTCACAACTTTTTTTCCCTCTCTCTCAAGAATTCTTTCTTTTCTACCACCCCTCTGCCTTTCAGGCACTTCAACATCAATAACAGACCCAACTAACACGAATATTTTATCAGCAGAAGTAAATTCAGAATTGATTTCAATATTACCTTTTTCAGAACTGGTTGAACCAGGTGCATCTTCCTCATTGGCTGATTTAAAGGATTCACTGGACGAATATGACTTAGTACCTTTTTCCTCTTTAATAAGATCCTCCAAGAATTTTTCCCTAGTCCCAGAAGCAATAGATTTTCGGGCAAGAACTTTGACACGATTCTTGGGGGCAGGAGTAGGGTTTGGAGTGGGTTCAGGAATGGGTATATTTTCAGGGGTTGAAGAAATTTCTGGTGATTGAGAATTGTATACAGATGGAGAATTGGAGAGAGATTCAGAATTTTCTCCATTGTAATCACGATTAGGTGATGAATTAGAAGAAGAAGCTGGTGGTGGTCAAGACATTATTATGTCTTGTTAGGAAGAAAAGGCGAGTAATCAATTGTTTGGTTTGTGAGGAATGAGTTGAACTTGGTTTGAAGGTTGCTTTATGAAGAGGAGAGTAATGATGACCTTTTATAAGATGTGGCTAGGGAGATTTCAACATACAGAATGTGTACTCAAGTAGGAGTCTAATTGCCAAAGGACTTACTTGATTAGACATTTAATTTCCCCCTAAAACTAGGCAAATTAAGTGAAGATTGGACTTCTTGAAACTGGTTCAATTTGGGTGATTACGAAGTATTTGAATTTGAACCAATTATGGAAAGAATCTTGCTCATGTATGACTGTAATTGAATTAATATATGGAGAAGAGTACGTACCTCGTCAGTCAGATGAATTAGCATGGATGAACCAAGTTCATCCTGTTAGAAATCTTTAAATTGACTCAATTTACAAAGATAGATAAACATCATTAGCATCAAGGGAATCATATTAATATATGGAACAAGAGTATGACAATAAAGACATGACACTGAGCAATTATTAATCTGATTAAGTACCTAATTAAAATTTTCTAGCCAAAAAAAAAATTTCATTTTTTTTCAATCAGGTGATCTTAGTCATTCCTAATTCTAGCCTGCTTCTCTCAAAATGCTCCCTACTAAGTGCTTTAGTGAATATATCAGCAATTTGATGATCAGTAGCACAAAATTTGATTGAGATAATTCCCTTTCCATAGTTATCTCTTAGGAAATGGTGCCTAACATCTATGTTCTTAGTCCTCTTGTGATGAACCGGGTTCTTCGTCATACTAATAGCACTAGTGTTATCACAGAAAATAGGAATGCATCCCACATCAATACCAAAATCTATGAGTTGTTGCTTGATCCATAGCAACTGGGCACAACATGAGGCTGCAGCCACATATTCAGCCTCAGCAGTAGACAGGGCTACTGAATTTTGTTTGTTGGTAGCCCAAGACACAAGGCATTAACCCAGAAAGTGAACCATACCTAAAGTACATTTCCTGTCAACCAAGAATCCTGCATAATCAGCATCAGCATATCTTACAAGGTCAAAATTACTACCTTTAGGATACCAAAGGCACAAATAAGTAGTGCCTCTCAAATATCTCAAAATTCTCTTTACTGCAGTGAGGTGGGACTCCTTTGGATTTGCCTGAGACCTAGCACACAATCCCACGCTGAACACAATATCAGTCCTGCTGGCAGTGAGATATGATAGAGACCCGATCATCCCTCTGTATAATTTCTTATAAACAGATGAACCAGGTTCATCCCCATCCAATTTTGTAGTTGTGGCTATGAGAGTGTCTATTTCTTTTGAGTCTTCCATTTTAAACTTCTTGAGCAATTATTTCACATACTTTTGATGGTGGATCATTTTTCCATTTGGGTTTTGCTTAATTTGCAAGCCTAAGAAAAAGTTTAGCTCACCCATCATACTCATCTCAAACTCACTTCCCATCAGCATAGAAAATTCCTTGCTCAATTTTTCAGAAGTCGCCCCAAATATAATATCATCCACATATATTTGCACAACTAGGAGATCCTTACCCTTTTCCCTTAAGAACAAGGTACTATAAATTTTTCCTCGTTTGTACCCATGTTCTAGCAGGAATTTTGATAATCGTCCGTACCATGCTCTTGGTGCTTGTTTGAAATCATATAGATCCTTGTAGAGTTTGTATACATGGTCAGGTGACTCATTGCTTTCAAAACCTGGAGGCTTCTTGAAAAATACATCTTCCTTCAGATAGCCATTGAGAAAGGCACTCTTAACATCCATCTGATGAAGAGTGAATTCCATGTGTGCAGCAAATGATATAAGAAGTTTGATTGCCTCCAGTCTTGCCATAGGGGCAAAGGTCTCATCATAGTTAATTCCTTCTTCTTGACTATACCCTTGAACAACTAATCTTGCCTTATTCCTTGTAATAGTTCCATCCTAATCGAGCTTGTTCCTGAAGACCCACTTGGTGCCAATCACTGATCTTTCTAGTGGCCTGAGTACCAAGTGCCATACTTGGCTTCTTTTAAACTGATTCAGCTATTCTTTCATGGCATTTACCCAGTCAGCATCTTGTAGGGCTTCCCCAATGTTCTTTGGTACGATCATGGATAGAAAGGCATCAAACGCACACAGATTTTTCAAGGATGATCTTGTTTTGATTTCGGATGCCAAATCTGTTATGATGTTCTCAAAAGGGTGAGAACTCTGATATCTGTGTGATTTAAGTACCAATTTTTCATTCCTAGACTATTCCATGGTGTCTTGTTGCTGTGGAGCAAGATGAGGTCCAGGTTGCATATGTTGAATTCCCCCTGCCATGATGCTTGGGGTAGTTGAACCTGGTCCATCACCTGTTCCACCTTCCATGCTTGCTTCAATGTGATCACTGCTTCTTTTAAGTCCAAGCTCCTCGTCTTCAGGTTCCTGTCTCTCAGCAAAAATGTTAGTTTCATCAAAGAAAACATGTATACTTTCTTCTACACACATAGTTCTTTTATTATACACATTATAAGCTTTGCTCTGTGATGAATATCCCAAGAATACTCCCTCATCACTTCTGGGATCAAATTTTCCTAGGGAATCTTTTCCATTATGATGCACAAACCACTTGCATCCAAAAGCCCTAAAGTGGGATATGTTGGGATTTCTCCCTTTAAGTAATTCATAGGGAGTTTTCTCTACCAGAGGTCTGGTCATGCATCTATTGATTATGTAACAAGCAGTGTTTATTGCTTCAGCCCGGAAGCTGTGAGGTAGTTTGCTAGATAGAAGCATGGTTTTTGCCATGTCTTTCAGAGTTTTGTTTTTCCTTTCAACAACCCTATTTTTCTGTGGGGTTCTAGGAGAAGAAAAGTTATGATTAACACTATGATCATCACATAACTCATCAAACTTAACATTCTCAAATTCAGTACCATGGTCAGATCTTATTGATGCTAGTTGGTGTCCTAATTGATTTTGAGTTTCCTTGACAAATGAGGTGAACATATAAAATGCTTCATGCTTAGATGCCAGGAATAAGGTCCAAGTGAACTTTCAATAATCATCAACTAGCACCATCACATATATCTTACCACATCTACTCAGAGTTCTCATAGGACCACATAGATCCATATGAACCATTCCAACGTCCTGGTGGTACTAACTATTTTCTTACATTAGAAAGAGGACTTTACCTGCTTCCCCCTAGCACATGCCTCACAAACTTTGTCCTCCTTGAAATTAATGATAGGAAGTCCTACCACTAAGTCCTTAGAGACTATTTTGTTAAGATGAGTTAGACGCGCATGACCAAGTCGTTTGTGCCACGGGAGGGGATCACTGTCCAACACACTTAGGCAAGTGAGTTCATTTTCAGACAGTTTAGAAAAGTCTATGAAATAGATGTTATTCATTCTTTTTCCCTGCAAAACAATCTTGTCAGTAAGCAGGTTAATCACAAAACATTTTGTGGAAGTAAAAGCAACCAGGTTACCTCTGTCACATAGTTGTGATACACTGATCAAGCTATATTTCAAGACATCTATTAGATACACATGTTCAATGTATCGTGTGTCATCCTTACCTACCTTACCAACCCCAATGATTTCACCTTTCTTTTCATTTCCAAAGGAGACATTTCCTCCTTTGAGACTTTCAAGTGAAAGGAACTGTTCCATGTTCCCAGTCATATGCTTTGAGCATCCACTATCCAAATACCAAATTTGGCTGCCTCCTCTCACTTGAACCTACAAAAGAATCAGAGGCTACTCTTAAGAACCCAAACTAGTTTGGGTCATTTTCTATGAGAGAATGGATGAATCAAATTTTTCCTGGNCTCTCATTTCTTCGACTGGCCTGCTCTTTTGCAGTACACTCATATTTGTAGTGCCCAGTCTTACCACAATGGGTGCAGATTTTATTCTCAGGAAGAGTGAGATACTTGCTTTTGGGATCCCACTTGGGAAATTGACTTCCAAATCCAATCCCTCCCCTATTGCTACTATGATTCTCTTGAAGCCATATCAAGGCATCAGAAGATTTATTCCATTTACATGTTCGATCTAATTCATGTTTGACTTTACCAAGTTCTTCATTAAAAGTTCTTATTCTGTTCATCCTTGGAATACATGTTATCATTTAATTTTTCTATGTTTTCTTCTAACATGATATGAGAATAATCAACAACCTTTTTACTGGATCCTAGCTTTAGCTTTTAGTTTTCAGATTTTAGTTCTAGAATCTCAGTTTCAAGTGGATGAACCTGGTTCAACAAGTCAGTGGTTTTCTTTTCAGATTCTCTGACTCTGATTTCCAGGTTCATGCACTTTTCTTTTAGCATTGCACATTCTTTAGACATTTGATCCTTCTCTTTGGTTGTTTCCTCAGAATCATCTATGAAATCAAGTAGCAACTCAGAGACTTTTTCCTTAGATCGGAACTTTACTTTGTTTTTAAGATGGGAGATACTTACCTCTGGTTCTTCATGTGATTCCTCATCAAACTCTCCAATTTCCATGAGCGCCTGATCTTCAGTCTCCCCATCTTCTATTCCTCATCTTAACTTTCCCCCCCAAGCAGCAACCATAGCCTTTGTTGTGGTTTTCTTGGGTTGGACATGTTCCTTCTTCCTGTTCCATCTTTCATATCTCTCCTTTCTCTATTCTACTTCCAACTGAGGACAGTTTTTGATGAGATGGTCAGTCTACCACATTTATAGCATCCCTCATTGGTTGGCCTTTATGGGGCTTTTGCTTTGTTGTAGTTTCCTCCTCTAGATATGCCCTTCTTCCTCATGAGAAAGTTTCTGAATTCTTTGGTGATCAATGTCATCTCATCATCCTCCATATATGCTCCCTCAGTGATTCTTAGTGCTAAAATCCTCTTATTCTTTGGACCATCCATCTTCATTCTCTGCCTTCTCAGTTCATAGGCAGTGAGGTTTCCAATCAGCTCATCTAATCTCAGGGTTGCCATATTTTTGGATTCCTGGATAGCAGTGATTTTGCTTTCCCAAGAAATAGGTAAGACCCTTGTTAGGATCTTCTCAACCCTATCCTCTTCTAGAATGACTCTTCCAAGAGACTTCAGTTCATTAGTCAAGGTTGTGAACCTTGTGTACATCTCTTGGATAGTCTCTCCTTCATTCATAGTGAAGTTTTCATACTGAGAGTATATTAGAGTACCTCTTTATCTTTTTACCTGAGGTGTTCCTTCATGGGCTACTTGCAAGGTATCCCAAATCTCTTTGGCAGTGGTGCAGCTTTGGATTCTGTTGTACTCGTCTAGACATAGTCCACACAATAGCCATTTTTTGGCCTTTGCATTCTTCTCCCATTTCTTCAGATCCTCAACAGTGCAATCATCTCTAGTCTTTGGTATATCTATACCTTCAACAGTCTTCATCATGGTAGCTAAAAGACCATCAGTGACTATCTCCTAGAGTTCATAGTCTTCTCCAATCAGGTGGTCCTTCATCCTGTTTTTCCACCAAGAGTAATACTGGCCATTGAAGAGTGGTAGCCTTGCAGTTGATTGACCTTCCCAATTTCCAGGTGGTGCACTCATCTTGATCTTCTCCAAGGTGTTAGCCTTTCATGATAACCTGCTCTGATACCAATTGATGTTTTAGACGTCAATACCACACAATTATACAAGTTAATTGTGAGGTACCCAATTTTTCGAGTGTTGTCTCAATAAAAGAACATGGTTCTTGTTGATGTACTTACTTCTACTGTTGCGGAATATTAAAAGCAGTAAAGTAAAAACACAGAGATTTTTACGTGGAAAACACCTGGCTCAAAAGGTGAAAAAACCACGACCTACTCCTCAGTAGGATTTGCTCAAACACTTCACTAAAACTCTGAGCCAAACGGACATACGAAATAAACTCTTTTGTAATTCCTAGGACTAACTCTAATCCCTTTGTAGTAACTATCCCCCAACTAATTTCTACAAGCTTCAAGTTAACTCTAACTTGAATAATGCATACCTATTACAATTGCTTCTATGAAAGCTGAAAAAGATACAATATTAAAACTCCTACTACAATCAACTAGACTCAATAATTAATCAGATGGAACTGGTTCTTCTAGTTGGACTGTAGCCTTTTAATCGAAGAATAATTCTGCTAGCAAAATAACTCTGGGAACTTTGCTTTCAGACTTCGATTCACTTCAGCTTTTGTGCGTGTAGAATTCCAGCAGAAATACATCAAGTATTTATAGAGTCAGTTTAGCTTGTCGTCCAATTCTAGTCCAACTCTACCTGGGTGAACAAATTTGTATCAAACTCAACTTCCTTTCTTTTGTTACTTTCCTTGCTGTATTCGACTTCAATCTTCTCATCAGTTTGCAACCTTTTCGCATTAGGAGACAATCTCTTGGTTCATTGATGTTTCACATTCACAAATATCTCCTATGCATATACGGTTCATGTGCCAGCTATTTAGTTCAAGATGTGTGCTCTGATGGACCTGGTTCAACTGGTCAGCCATTTGTCAATCTTCAAAACTATGCAATGACATGGGTCAACACCAATCCTTGCCAATATCACATCGAAGTCAACCATACTAAGCAATGAAAAAATCCATTTGGGTATTCAGACCCCCAATAAACACCACACATGACCGATACACGCGGTCCACAACAGTAGTATCGCCGACAAGAGTAGACACATGAATAGATGAAACTAAAGACTCACGGGGCATATCCGAAAAATGATAAAAATATGATAAAACATATGAATATGTGGAGCCAGGGTCAAATAAGACTGAGACATCTCAGTGATAGACTGAAACAATACCTATAATCAAATCATCTAAGCCATAGCATCAGGTCTAGCTGGGAGTGCATAAAATGGGCCATACCACCACCGGATCGACCTCCCCCTCTAGGGCGATCTCTGGCTGCCTGACCCCCACCTCTAGTTAGTTGTGCGGGTGGAGAAGTAACTGGTGTTGAAGCCGAAGGCTGACTCCGCTGCTGGTATAAACCTCCCGTAAGGCGGGGACAAAATATCTTGATATGACTTAAATCTCCACATTCAAAGCAACCTCTCCCGCTAAATGGTGGTGGGGACTGAAGGGAGCCCCGAGCACCGAGGTACCCACTTGAACAACCAGGCATAGATAAACCCTAAGCTGATGGTGCATGATTCGCACACTGAGCTGGAAGGACACTTAGAGATGAATGGTGCTGATAGGGACTGTGAGGTCTATGGATAGATGATCCACCACGGGGACCTGGACGAGCTGACTAAGCATGTTTGAATGGGAGACCTCTTCCGTGCTGGAACTGACCTCCAGAAGGAACACCACCAAAACTACCAGATCCCCGAGGCCTTTTGGCCTCCCTCACAGGTCATAAGAATCCGTAGTTGGTATGCGAGGCCATCCACGAACCTTATGATCATGTCCGTGTCTGTAGAAGCCAACCAAACAACATTATAGGCTACCTATGAAAAACTCATCTCATATTGCGTCATAGTCATATCATCCTGACGCAAGTGCTCGAGCTGCCTACGCAACTCCTCTCTGCGGGACTGTGGCACATACTTCTCCAGAAAGAACGAAAAATTGATGCCAGGTAAGGGGCGCTGCACAAGCAGGCCTACGCCTCTCATAAACCTCCCACCAAGTAAAGGCAGCTCCCAAGAACTGGAAGGTAGTGAATGAGACCCCAGTGTCTCCAGAATACCTACTGTCCGAAGAATCCGCTGAAACTTATCCAAGAAACCCTGGGCATCCTCGCATGAAAGTCGGAGGCTGAATTCTACCAAACCTCTCCAATCTACGATGCTCGTCATCATGCATGACTAGAACCATATAATCCTGAGCAGGTGCAATCGACTGGGCTAGTGGTGCCTTCGGTGCCTGGAAGTACTTGAACAACCTGCTAGGGGGTATGGGCGGCGGGAGTCTGAGTGCCTCCCATGGCCTGAGAAGTAGCTGCGGCCATAGTAACTGAGACTGCCTGTGCAAGGCCAGTACACACTGATAAGATCTGAGCTAGGGTCTCCTGAAGGCCAGGAATCACAATAGGCACTGAGGGTGCCTGAGTTGGTCCCGCTGGAGTATCTGCGGCTTGGACCTGATGTGGAGCAACGGGAGGGTCTACAGGTTCTGCCCGGCTGCTGTGCGGGCTGCACCCCTACCCCTGCCACAGCCTCAACAGCGGCCTCAGCTTCTCACGGGCCTAAATGGTGGCTGGTCATCCTATCCGGTAGCACGGGTCGTCACCATCTGTGAGAGAATGAAACAACAAAAGTTTAGTTACCAGAATCAATAGATTCGCACGCAAGAATTCAAGAACGTAAGATTTTTCCTAAGGGTTTTGCAGCCTCTCGAAGATAAGTATAAACGTCTCCGCACTAATCCTCAAGACTCTACTAAACCTGCCCATGACTTGTTAGACCTATGTAACCTAGGCTCTGATACCAACTTGTCACGACCTAAACCCGATCGTGATGGCGCCTATCGTGGAACTAGGCAAGCCGACACACTCCCAAAAAATTCGATATTTCATTAAAAATTAGATAATATTTTTTTTCAAACTGAAATATGCGTAGAAGAGATAAACTAAAAACCAAAATGCGGAAAATAAACCCCAACATCGGGTGTCACCAAGTCATGAGCCAATACTACAACTGTTCTGAAATATAGCAAGACATCATAGTTTGAGAATAGCAAAAATACACTAATAGGAAGATAAGGAAGGAGAAATATAGGACTGCGATTGCCAGAAAGCTACCTCGCTATCTCCAATGAAAGTCCACGACTGGAATAGTCAACAGCTACTACCGTAGCCTGAGATACCTAAATCTGCACAGAAAGTGCATGGGGTAACGCGAGTACACCAACTCAGTAGGTACAAGTCCAATCTATGGATTTATAGGTAGTGATGGACTAAACTAGAAAGCTCATTCACTCACGAGTTCAACCATACCAAATTTATAAAAATCCGACCTCATTTGACCCCTCAAATCCCCAAATCAAACTCTCCAATTACCAAGCCCTAATCCCCTCAATGTCATCCCTAATTTCTACTAATTACATGTTTAAACAACAAAAAATTTCTAAAATCACGAGTATTAAGCCCAAATAACTTACCTCAATGTAAACCCCCTTTATTTCCTTTTGAAAACTCTCAAAAACGCTCCAAAACCGATTAGAAATTGTGAAGAATGACCAAAAATTCGCGAAGTGTTCCTTTTATACCTTCTATCCAGGTATCTCGCACCTGCGGTCCCTGACACGCACCTTCAAAACCGCACCTGCGGTCCAATCATCCGCACCTGCGGATCTAACTTATCCATCCAGCTTTCGCACCTGCGTCTCTTCCTTCGCACCTGCGGGCTCGCAAGTGCGGATAATTTTCGCACCTGCTCTCAAAGCCAACCTCCCAATCTTCCACATCTGCAACCCGTATCCGCACCTGCAACCTCGGCACCTGCGCTCCCCTCTTCCACAAGTGCAGAAAAAGACCAGAAGTCCAACACCAGTAAATTCATCAGTATTTTTTTAAACAACCAACCCATCTGTTAACCATCCAAAACACACCCAAGGCTTTCGAGACCTCAGCCATTAAAACCAACAAGTCACATACCAACATACGAACTAGGTTGAGCCTTCGGAACACTTAAAACAACATCAAAACATCGAATCAACCTCGGATTCAAGACTAAGAATTCCTATACTTCCAATTTTTGTAAATGACGCCGAAACCTACCAAACCTCGTCTGAATAGCCTCAAATTTTGCACACACGCCAACAATGACTCTACGAACGTACTCCACCTTTCATAATTTCATTCCGACCTGATATCTAATTTTCCACTGCTGACCGGAAATCGCCAAATTTCTAATTTCACCAATTCACACCTAATTCTACCACGGACTTCCAAATTACATTCCGAATATGATCCTAAGTCCAAAATAACATAACAAATTTATCTGATCCATAAAAATCCTAATCCGAGATCATTTACTCCTAAGTCAACATCCGGTTGACTTTTCTAACTTAACCTTCTAAAATAGAGACTAAGTGTCTCATTCCACTCCAAAATCACTCCGGACCGAAACCAACCAACCCGATGCCACATAATAAAGTTGAACAATACATAAAGAATAAGAAATAGGGGAAACATGGCTATAACTCTCAGAAAAACCGGCGAGGTCTTTACAAGAAGTGTTAACTTGAGGATAATTCAAAAGAAACTCGGAGAAAATAGGATAAATCGGTAACATGTTGGATCAGTATAGTAATGGTATGCTCGGTTATTTTGGTTCTTATGATTAGGTGAGGCTTTACGCGTGTTTTGTGTCAATACTCTCGGATTTAGCAACCTGTGTGGCTTGGGCGAGTTAGAGGAACTCAGTTCTGATAGCTTGGTTATGTAGAAATGGGTTTCGAAGAGTTCTCGATGGTTTCTATCACGGTTTGAGATATGTCATACCGGCATGAGGAACATATTGTGTATTGTGATTTCCTCCTATATGGGAGCAAATGGAAGGTTTCTAACTAATGGATATGTATTTTTCTTGTGAATCGGAGTTTTAATGAGGTTCTCGTGTTTTCATAGATGGCATAATAGAGTCGGTGTGTGGAGTGAGATTGGGATTTGTATGTGTAATTATATGATTCAATTTTAAAAGGAAGGTCATCAGTTTATAGAGCACATATGATTTTAGATATTGGTACCAGTGGTATTACGTGAGAAGAGTGTACATTCAGAAGGGCCCACTGTATTTTGACTTACGTATGTTTTGTTTGTATTACGGTATTCGCCTGGTTGATTGACTACTGATATTCAGATTTTTGCTATGTGGAATGGGAGAATTATAGAAGTATTCCTTGTGGGATGATCGTGCATGAAAGATGTGTTATTCATTCTACTACTGGAGTTGGGATCAATTATGGTGATTCATGTGTTCGATGAATTTGGAGACTGGGAGTTCGTAGAAGCATATTGGTTCGGGTTACGGTATTTGAGGTGAGTATCTTGTTTAAACTCGGTTGCGGCACTTGTTGTATGAATTATTTATGATATCTACACGCTATGAGTGCGCATAGGTGTCGGGGTTTGAGCCCATGTGCGAGCACCGGGGCAATTATTCATGCTCGGGAAAATGCTTAGGCTATGATATGCCTAGAGTTGATGGTTAAGTGTAAAGTTATAATGTTCTCGTAATCGTACCTTTTTTGAGAACTATCTGGGATATACTTGAGGTCACAAAGAGGCTAATTCCTTGAATAAACATGGTAGTTACTATTTCTGTGTTTATTTGCCGATTTGAGTTGCGATAGCACACTTTGCACATGCCTACTCTATGGCGTGTTATTTAAACCAGTCCAGGAGCATAAGAGTCTTATTTCAGTTATCATATACATATGTACTTGTTTGATTTCTCCTTTATGATATACTTCTATTGTAGGCTTGTGACCATGCCGGAAGGATTATGTTATTGGCACGTGAGTTGTCCGTGCGGGTCCAGATATTAAAACTATAGCATGTGAGTTATCCGTGCAGTTGATGTTAATGTGAGCTCTAGGATATCTGGTTACCGTTATTTGATTCATGTGTCTTGAATGATGTGCTCAAAGGATTGCGGTTGTGGTGGTGCTTGTTGAACTTGCGAAACGGTTCTCTTATTTGAGATATTTTCCAATTTTTGGGTGGACGGATTGCGCAGTTTGTGGCTTGAGTTATACTGGTATGGCATGTCTGTGGACTAGTTGTGTCTGATAATATAAGTTCATTGGACCTAGAATGGGTACTATAGGATTTGATTATGGTATATTTGGGAGGATGATATCGAAAGTCGGCTTCGAAAGTGATTATGGTTCTGGTTGGGGCGAGAGAGCTCCATGACTAGTCGTGTTTGATTGCCCAATAATGCTCTCTGAAGTCTTTTGGGATTGGGATCGATTCTGGGGTCGTGGCCTTAATATACCCGAGGTCGGACATCGTGCCCCCGATGCCTGACTCGATGAGTCCCTTACCTCGATTATGGTTCCTTGTCATCACGTCCCTTACCCGATTCATTTTATCTGGAACCGGGTCAGCTTATGCGTCCGGTTTTCACCCGCATAAAGATAGTCCCCTAGTTTCTCGAAGGTAACGAAAATAACGAGGAACGACATGAGTTTTCCGATTTCTTCTTCAACACGTTGCGACACAAAACGACAAAGAACCGAAATGTCCCTTCAATCACGTCATTATGACCTCAAATGTGTGTCGGTCGTCCGTTTGCTTCCCCTGGACGCGAAACGTTGTTGAAACCCTACAAATATCCCCTCATTCATTCATTTTCACTTTACGTTCAAACTTCTACCCTCGTGTCTTCTGGATTAGCTTTTTTTATACTCTACCATTTTTACCTCCGTTACTCAAATTTCTCGGTTCGTTGCAGAATTTTTACTCATCTTCTACTCAAGCCAACTCATGTGAGTTGTCAACTTTCACCCTTTCCCTATCTTTTTCAAGCTTTTTCGAGATAAAAATGGCCAAAACCAGCAAATATGTTCCCCAAAAGGTATCTTCTACCTCCCAACCGACTCCTGAAACTAATGAAACCACTTCCGATTTTGTCGACCTCGGGAGATTTGCTGCAAACGTGGCTACCGATGAACCTGTTCCTGAACCTCCCTTGAAGATGTTCATTCCTGGGGGTTGTTCGGTCACTGACGACTTCAAGGTTGAGAATCCCTCTTCTGTGCAGGGCCGGCGTGAGCAGGCATCGAGATATATTTGCTCAATCAATGAATATAACCTCCCCACGGTTCGAAAGGACTGCAACTGGGCCGACAAGGACATAGTGGTCCCCGACTCCAAGGAGATGATTACTACCCATGTTGAGGGATACCTAAGTGTTTACAATTATCCCTTTACACTTGGCCCAGTGGATACAGTCATTATAGACTTCAGTAAAAGGTACAAGGTATGTCTCGGTCAGATCCACCTACCGTGCTGGAGGAATGTAATTCTCCTTTGATCTTTTGTGAGCAAGATCGACTCCTGTCAGTTCACGGTAGGTCATCTACTCGGTATGTACAGTCCTTGAATCTTTCTAGGGGGACTGATAAGCTCGTGCGCTGGGCTAGTAAAGCCTTATTCTCAAGCACCGATGACGACATGGATTAAGGCTGGCAGGGATGCTTTGTTCAGGTGAGGACCTCAGACTTGATTTCGGAAAATCTAGGCCATTCCCCCAGAAATGTGGAATGCATCACGTAAGTACCACTTCCCTTTGAATTTTTTTTCCTGCTCATATTCTTTTTTCCTCACTCGTGTTCGTGGTGGTGCAACTGTCGCTCGAGTCCCAAATGATATTCCTTGGTTAAAGGAATGGATCGAAGGCATTGTCTCACAGATGTCCTATTCCGAGCGTTCGTGGCGAAACTTTTGAAAGGCCGTTGGGAGGCCCGTTCCCATGGTAAAATCTCTTTCCTGAATAAGTTGCACTAGGCTTCTTCTAGCATCACATTCTTACTGTTATTATTATTATTATTATTATTATTATTATTATTATTATTATTATAATATTATTATTATTATTGTTATTGTTTATTATCATCATCATTATTATTTATTTCCTTTTTGCAAGTTTGCCTAAGGCCGTCGAGCTCAGGCCTCCGGGTAGGGAAGAGAACTTGCCCACTGATTCTTTTGCTTCGGGGCAGCCTGGAGCCACAACATGAGAGAAGAAAAGGAAGAGAACCTCGAGTTCCCCGAGCTCATAGAAAAAGAAACCAAGGAGAAGGTTCTCTCATAAGTCAAAGGAAAGCTTCCACTCTCGAGTGCCTGACTCGGACTCACTTTTCCGGCTGAGGGCGAGCCGGAGGAGGACGGACTCTTTGTGGCTCACGAGTAGTCTATCTTTGAGGAACGAATGATAGCTGAGGAGGAAACGACGAAGGCTAATCCCCATCAAGTTCATGAGACTGGTACCGATGTGAGGGTTGAGATCTCTCAAGATGTCGGCTCCGCCTGCATGGTCTTATAGATATATCGAGATCGCCCTCGTTCATAGAGTCTATGTTTGATGAAGCCCGGGCAAAGAAGGAGCGATCCAATGAAGGGGTTCATAGAGCAGACGATCCCCTTCGATGCTTCTTTGATGGTGTGGACTCAACCGCCCTAGGAGACCACCGGGTCAGGCGATTTAGAGGTGCCAAGGAAAAGACAATCCTCTAAGTTCGACGAGCCGAGCTTAAGCCCAAGGTTGATCAATTAGTTCCCCGCTCCGAGCACGGATCCTTGACAGAAGCGATCTGTCATTTTCACCATTCTGGAAGATGCCTAGGTTCTTTCCACCCCCGTAAGGATAGCTAGTTACCTCTGGTGCCTGGTAACCGAAGATGACCAGGCAAAAATGAACGAGGTGGATGCACCATGCTTGTTCAACGAATCTCAACAAGCGCTGAACCGCGTAAGGTATTATCAGAATCTCCGGGTCCAGTTTTTGATGACTAATGTCTTTTCCTCTCCTTATTTTGCAGGCCTCAGTGCTTCACCACGAAACCTTTCTCCGGTACCGGGATGAGCTTAGCCAACTTAAGGCTGAAGTCAAAGAGCTTGATAAGAAGAGAGACATGTATAAGCTTCTTATTGAGCAACGCGAAGGAGAAGTCAAGAACCTTCAAGTCGAGTTGGACGAAGCTCAGAGAGAACGTGCTAACCTGGTGGAATAGGTAAAGATTTTTGACGTTAGTGATGACGAGTTAGACATGGTGACTAATGGTCAGAACCCGCAGGTCCAGCAGAAGGTTGATCGGGTCGACCAACTACGGGCCGAGATGGAAGAGGTCAAGGCCATGGCCGAAGAGTGGAAGGGAAAAATTGACTGATTGGCTTCGGAAAAGGAGATTTCCCGGGAACAGCTGGCATCAATGGAGGCACAATTTCGAGCGATGAGGGAGAAAGGTGAGGCCCGATCCCATAAGATCGAAGACCTCCAGTCCCAACAGGCATCGGCTGCTGCCAAATGGGATATCCTTGCCAAGGAGCTTAAAGAAGACAACTCACTGGCTGAAATAACCAGGGTCGGCGCTGAAGAGATGGTGGCCTAGTCCAAAGCCGACGCTGAGGCAGCCCAGGACCTCCTGAAAGTCATTGCCAAGTACGTGAAGTGGTAGTCCCGAAGGGAGGCTCTCGAGGAAGTTCATGACAGGGTTTCAACTTGAGATCAAAAACATTAAGAGGCTCAAGGCCAAGGCTAAAAGTTGGCATATCCCGAGGACGAGGAGCGCTACAAGGGATCAGACAGATCCGAGGGTGGAGAAGACCCTGATAGTCCCAGTTGTCGCGTCTCATTTTCATATGAAAGCGTGTTTCGACATTATGAGAACTCTTTTGAGTGAGAGGTAAAGTGTTAAAAGAAGAAGAGTCACCGCCTAACGATCTTTAAGGTGCGTTAGGACACTAGCTTGCAAATAACTCTGTTTGACTAGTTAACGCCACCAAAGATCTGGTAAGGGCTCAAATTACCTCAAAGAGAAGGTGCTAGGCACTTTTCGAGGTCCACAACTATTGGTCCCATCCAAGCTGTAAACTATGTGGATTATAATTAGGAAAGATGATCAACTAAATGCATAGAAAAAGGGGCAAAGAATTTTATTACGACACAAGGAGAATTGATACAAATCTACAAGAGCATAACTATAATAGTCTATATTAGATGAATAACTGTATAAAGAGAAAATGGGGGTGGGGGTCCTATATTTTTTACCCTAAAGGATCAACCCGTGTAACATAAATAATACTTCAAAACTTCCTTAAGATAGGGAGTTTCTCATATTATTCAGTGGGCACATACTATCATCTCCTGCTACCTGATTACTATGTTAAAGTTGTTTACCTAAAGGCTCTTAAATTCAATTCTAAGGCGTACCCTATGTGTGCACTACCCGTCCTATGCATATGGTCCAAGAGGCATTAGACCTCTATTTGGGTGGTTCTAGACTTTACTTAGGGTTCTCAAAATGATAAAACTAAGCGACACTCAAAATAAATAGGAATTCACTTCCGGACAGTTAAAGGCTCAAATTAGTCTCCACACTTAGACAACAAATGCACGCAACCATATTTCTACGTTAGGCATTAGATAGTTTCAGAATTGAGGAAAATTGAAGCCATTAAGCTCTATAGACATGGTTTCTATATGATCTGATTCAAACGTACGGGCAGTTTCTGATGCAAGGCGCCACTTTAAACCTATAGACATGATTTCTAAACAGCTACACAGTTTAATAGTATCTCGTACTGCTATATTGAGATTACAAATTATAAGTTATTAAAACATATAGACATAATCTCTAAGTGATTTACGCAATAGGGGGAGTGAAAACCATTGGAAATACTCAGAATTACTCGTGTTTAATCCTATTGGCATGCTTTCTAAGCGAGTAGTAGTATTTTATAGCTATGTTCTAATAGTTGGCAGCTGAAAACTGATTCTATAACACTTCGTCTCTACAGGCATGTTTTCTAGGCGAGCGATAGATTTAACAAGAGCTAATGAATCAATTAAGAAATTGTGGATATGAACACCTAGATGAGGACCAGTAGGGCATAAGCTAGTATAATCCTATAGGCATGGTATCTAATGAACATGTTGCAGTTATGCAAATTGAAGGATGGTTATTGGCATTTGTTTCCTATAGGCGTTCTGTCTAGTGACACATAGCAGTAGACATGGGGATAAATAGAGTACTAAGCTCATTCTTTGATTGTAAACAAGTTATTTGGGTGTGTGATTCCCTAATGGCATGATTTCTAGTAGTGTACATGGAAATTTGAATAGCACAAATGATAGGTTGGATAAAATAACAAGTAAATCATACGAAACCTATAGGCATGTTGATGCGTGGCTAGAATTCATGATTTTTAGCATCATATACCGTGCATTTTAGGTGTT
>MDKI01114646.1:0-12450 GCA_005239505.1 Nicotiana paniculata | reverse complement strand
ATATATATATATATATATATATATATATATATATATATATATATATATATATATATAAATTGATAGTCTGAAATGGTTGGCTAATGTAGTTCCATGATAAGCGCCATCACGGCCGGTTTAGGAATTGGGGTCGTGACAGATGAAGAGTAGGAGAAGATTTTAAAAAGGAAGGAAAATAGAATGAAGGAGAAAAAAAATGGAAGCGCAAACGAAAAAATCAAAGGGAAAGAGGACAACCAAAAAACAGGAATGTGAGGCTTCTAAAGAAGAAGAGGAAGTGGGGATTGAGGAACTTACAGAGTTTACTTGGTATGCTGATGAATCAACTGGTGAAAAGGTGGCAACTACGTAAGAGACATTGACCTTTCATGTGGTATCACATGGGCATCTGCCAAAAAAGTATTCTTTCCATTTCGACTTAAGCCAATGTGGAAGCAGACATCAACACACTACTTTTTTGGAATTCTGCACTTTAAAGATAACACTATATATGTGTATGGTTGCTTGAGAAATACAGCATATGACAGTGCAGTTAAACATGTTGAAACTTATGCCCGGTTGATCCCACACTGTCTCAAATGCTTGGACTTTGATACACACAATAAAATTTGGGCAAAAAATCCGGTGAAAAATTTAAAATTAAGTGGATGAAGACACCCCTACAGGATAACAAGTACGTGTTTGGAATATGTTTTACGATGCATCTTAGGTTTATAATTTTTTCTTCTTGTGTTAACTATTCTTCAATTCTTTTTCATGTTTTTTTGTAGTGTTGATTGTGGTATATTTGCTCTAAAGTTCATTGATGTGCGGTTGAAGCTAGAAGATATCTTCCATTTCGATCAAAGTCAGGTGTTGAAATTCAGAAGAGAATTGGCTGCAAATCTGTGGGCTCATGGAATGTGGAAACAAGATAGCGGTTATGAAACTCCAGAAGAGCAAGTAGGACATGAATGTGGAGAACATGAAGATACTCTGTGTGAATTTTTTGAATAGAAAATAACTTGTAAACGAAAAAAAAATTCTATTTTTTCAAGGATGTATGTGAAAAAAATACGTTGGTCTCTTTTATCATTAATTTTAAGTATATTTTTGTTGAAATCCAGCATGCTAAACTTCAGCATGAAGTAAATAACTTCTTCTTTTTAGGCTTAAGTTTTGGTTAAAACTCATAACAAAAGTGTCGACTGTAGGAGAAAAACTTCAGCTTATTTAGTGCTGAAGTTGTTACAAATGAACTAAATAACTTCAACATCTTCTGCTGAAGTTTTTCAAAAAGCTAATGACGACAAAACTAATGAATCCAGGACAAAGCTTCAGCTTATTGAGTGCTGAGGTTTTTACAAATGAACTAAATTACTTCAGCATCTTCTGCTGAAGATTTTCAAAAAGCTAATGACGACAAAACTAATGAATCCAGGACAAAGCTTCAGCTTATTTAAGTGCTGAAGTTTTTACAAATGAACTAAATAGCTTTGCAAGCATTTTCTGCTGAAGTTTTTGAAAAAGCTTTTACGACAAACTATTGAATCCAGGACAAAACTTCAGCTTGTTGTGTGCTGAAGTTTTTACAACTAAACTAAATAACTTCAGCATCTTCTGCTGAAGTTTTTGAAAAATTTAATGACGACAAAACTAATGAATCCAGGACAAAACTTCAGCTTGTTGTGTGCTAAAGTTTTTACAACTTAACTAAATTCTTCAGCATCTTCTACTGAAGTTTTTGAAAAAGCTATATTTTTTTAACTTGAAACTTATTTTTTTTGCACTTTACTAGCTACTTTTTGTCTTCTGTCACTTAATTCATCATACATTTAAACTTATCACCTACTTGTTTTTTACTATAGAAAAACTGTTTCTTATTGCATTTATCACCTACTTGTTTTACCACCTACTTATCTTTTAACATTCAATTTCTCTGAACGTGGAACAGTAAACAGACCTGAAAAGTTATTTTTACATTAATAGATGTTAAATTTATTAGGTGCGCTCTTTGGCTATATAAACAATCTCTTCACTTGAAAATTTCATAGATATGCACAAACTTGTATCATATTTCTTTAAATTTATATTCAAAGAAAAACAAGAAAGTGTTGGCAAAGACATGCTTATTGGGTGTAGCAGGGAATTTGTGGGGAAACAAAGATAATGAAGGAAAAGTCCAAATACTTCATGTGTGAAGGAGAGTGGCCACAATTTGTGGTGCATGACAAACTCGAGATCTGTGATATTTTGTGATACACCACAAACTGTGGCCACTCTCCTTCACACATGATGTTTTTGGACTTCTCCTTTATTAGCTTTGCTTCCCAGAATTCCTAGTTGCACGCCATTTAAACATGTCATTGCCAACATTTTCTTGTTTTCTCTTACGAAGAAGATCGCAGTAAATATCAGGATCATGGAAAGTGGAAACAAGATAGCAATTATGAAACTCCAGAAGAGCAACTAGGACATGAATATGGAGAATATGAAGAGACCCTGTATGAATTTTTTGAATAGAGAATAACTTGTAAATGAAAAATAACTTTTTTCTTTTTTTTCAAATATGTAAGTGAAAACGAAATTGGATTTTGTGAATATACATTAATTTGTGTGAATTATGTGATCTCTATGTTTTAAATTTTTGTTCTATTCGCATTATCAAATACATTTGTCTAATTTATTTTATGCTGAAGTTTTGGTTAAAACTCGTAACAAAAGTGTCGACTGTAGGACAAAAACTTCAACATATTAAGTGCCGAAGTTTTTACAAATAATCTAAATAACTTCAGCATCTTCTGCTAAAGTTTTTCAAAAAGTTGTATGAAGACAAAACTATTGAATCCAGGACAAAACATCAGCATACTGAGTGCTGAAGTTTTTACAAATGAACTAAATAACTTCAGCATCTTCTGCTGAAGTTTTTGAAAAAGCTAATGACGACAAAACTAATGAATCCAGGACAAAACTTCAGCATATTGAGTGCTGAAGTTTTTACAAATTAACTAAATAACTTCAGCATCTTCTGCTGAAGTTTTTCAAAAAGCTAATGACGACAGAACTAATGAATCCAGGATAAAGCTTTATCTTATTGAGTGCTGAATAGAGAATAACTTGTAAATGAAATAATTTTTTTCTTTTTTTTTTCAAGGATGTAAGTGACAAATACGTTTGTCTCTTTTATCATGAATTTTAAGTATATTTTTGTTGAAATTGAGCATGTTAAATTTCAAATGAACTAAATAACTTCTGCTTTTTAGGCTGAAGTTTTGGTTAAAACTCATAACAAAAGTGTCGACTGTAGGAAAAAAAAACTTCAGTTTATTTAGTGCTGAAGTTTTTGCAAATGAACTAAATAATTTCAGCATCTTCTGTTGAAGTTTTTGAAAAAGATAATAACAACAAAACTAATGAATCAAGGACAAAGCTTCAACTTATTGAGTGCTGAAGTTTTTAAAAATGAGCTGAATAACTTCAACATCTTCTTCTAAAGTTTTAGAAAAATCTAATGACGACAAAACTTTAGCATATTTTGGTATTTTCTTAACTTGATACTTATCTTTTTCGCATTTACTAGATACTTTTTGTTTTTTATCACCTACTGATCTTACATTTACATTGATTATCTGAAATTTTTTCAGGCCGAAGTGTAATGACTTGGTCAGTCATTTTGAGAGTTAGAGCACCGATCCCCTAATAACTGCTTTCCCCACTTTTATATCTTCTTATGGGACTTGTCGGGATGATTAGTTGCAAAATTCGGAGAGTTTTTGGACACAAAATCCCTATATATGAGTTTAAGCTTTAGAAATTGGACCATAGTTGGAACTGTGTGAAGACGGATTCGGAATGGAATTTCGTCGACTCCGTTAGATCCGTTGGGTGATTTCGGGGTTCGGAGCGTGTCTGGATTGTTTTTTCGAGGCCTGTAGTAGATTTAGGCTTGTATTAGCGAAAGTCAAAATTTCAGTTATTTCGGCTGATAGGTGAAATTTTGATATCGGGTTCGGAATGAAATTCCGAGAGTGGATGTAGGTACGTACTGTCATTTATGACATGTGCGTAAAATTTGAGGTCATTCGGACTAGTTTTGATGTGTTTCGACATCGGTTATAGATTTTGGAAATATCATAAGTTCTTAGGCTTGAATCCATGCATAATTGGTGATTTTGAGGTTATGTGATGTGTTTTGAAGGCTCGACTAAGTTGTGATAAGGTATTAGGACTGGTTGGTGGTTTTGGTTGAGGTTCCCGGGGCCTCGGCTGTGTTTCAGATGCTCAACGGGAATAAGTTTGGACTTAGGCTATTGCTGGTGTTGTTGGAACGGTCACTTATGCACCAGCGGATGTGGTACTGTAGGTGCGGTTCCGCAGAAGAGAGGGGAGGAGTCTCAGGTGCGATTTTAGGCTTAGGGGTCAGTGGTTGCAGGTGCGTCTCATGGACCGCAGAAGCGGAGCTGCATCTACAAGGAAAGATCCACACATGCGGAGTTTGAGGGGATTAGTGATTTCCGCAGATGCAGAGCCCAGGCCGCAGAAGCGGGACTGCATGTGCTGTCCTGAAGCGCAGGTGCGAGCAGCACATGGCAGCAATAAGAAAAATTGAGGCCATGATTTCATAACTTCTAAAATCTATTTGGAGCTCGGGATTTGACGATTTTGAGTGGGTTTTGAGGAGAAGATTCATAGGTAATGATTCCTAACCTTATTTCACTAGTATATCACTAATCTAAAGCAATTTATTCAAATCTAATCAATGAATTTGGGTGAAAAATCATGAAAATGGGAGGAAGGTTCCCCAAATAGAAATCTGAGAATTTAATGAGATTTTGTCATCGATTTTTGATGATTCTTGTTCCAGTGAGTTTGTGAGTGAATGGGTGTTCTAAATTTGTAACTTTCACTCGATTCCGAGACGTGGGCTCGGGGGACTTTTTGGGAAATTTTCCTAATTTCGCATCTTAGCTTCTAATTTATTAGTTAAACTAGTTGCTTGTAGTATTATTTACACGATGCTATCGATTTGATTAGATTTGGGCCATTTGTTGTCGGATACTCGTGGCAAGAACATGATTTCAAGTTTGATTTGAGTGGTTGAGGTAAGTATTTTGCCTAACCTTGTGTGGGAGAAATTACCCCTTAGGATTTGAGTCTTCTATGCTGATAGTAGCCCGTGTACGCGAGGTGACGAGTACGTACTCGGACTTATTTGCAAATAGGTTGGCCTTTTTGGATCCTTAGGTCCTTATATTCCCCGTGTATGAAGTTGTAATTGCTATGACTGAGTTCTTGGTTGCTAGTTTCACCCTTTCCTATTTGAATTAGATTTTTCTCGCTTTCAGTTCCCCTTTATGTTTATTTGATATAAATTGACTTAACTAAACATTTTACCTCTTCTACCGCCATGCTATATCTTCCTTCATAAACTGCATATTTGACTAGAATTAGTATAATCTCGCCCTATAATTGTTTTGTAGTAATTGGAATATCTATACATTGGTGTCAAGCATGCCCGTGAGTCGTATATTGTGATTTATATGATTTCCCCTTAAGTCCTACTTAGGTTTAGTTTGATAATCGTCCATGTTGATGGTATTTTTCTTGGTGTTGCCTATTACTGAGCATTGTTCAAGCTGAGTTTTATTCCATGAAGCTAATCGTTAAAGAGAGATTGGTTATAGATGTTTCCCTTGCCGGGATGATCGGTTTCTTATTGTTGACTGGAATATTGTGAATCGTTGCTATATTTGTTTGTTTTCCCCTTGTTACATTCTTTCACTTGTGCTTTGCATTATTTTCAGTAACTATTCGTGTGGGTGAGTTTTACCTGTCTTGTGATTTAAATTCTTGTATTGATTTTCTCGTCGCACTTTGCATTTCTGTCTTTGGTTGCTTTTGCGCTTGTTGTGGCAATGTACGTTGTTTCTATCCTATTCTGGTTGTTTTCTCCCCTGTACTGCATTGCATATTTAAATTGGGACTATGGACGTATTCCAGGAGCTTTCCCCCTGTACTGCATGACTAAATTCTGAGCTATGGGACGGAATCCCAATTTTTTTATATTGAAGGAAAACTATGTTTGAAGGAAAATTATTGAAAAGTAAAGTTGAAAGGCATTTACCTTGAATGAAATTATGTTTGCAAAGTGTTTATCTTGGAGGAAATTATGTTTGAAAAACATTTACTAGAAAGGTACATTTGAAAAGCTTTTATTGAAAGGAATTTCATTTGAGGATTTCATTTTGTAAAGTATATTTATGTATCTTTGGAGGATGTATATTTCAAAGGAAATTTTCACACTGAAATGTTATATTTTTAAAAAGCATTCAATATAAACTTGTGGTTGAAAAGTTTCACTCAAGGATTTGACCAATTTATTGGGTTTTCTTGGCTAAGGCCTGATGTGGACAAACTAATGCAGTGATGAGTTACTAGTGTTCCTATTGTGTTGTGGTTTCTGGTTTAACTTGTATTTCTGTCCATCTTTCTGTGTATTATTATGTTGTTCCGTTGTTTGCTGTACTTCCTTCCGCATTGTAGTTGTTCTGTTATTTACTATCTTGTGTAGTCATTCGATAGATGTCATATTCTATCATTTTATACATATATACCTATTTAATTATTAGACCAGCGAGTGTCTTGACTAGTCCTCGTCACTACTTCACCGAGGTTAGTCTTGATACTTACTGGACACCACTGTGGTGTGCTCATTCTACACTTCTGCATATTTTTTTGTGCAGATCCAGGTATTGATCGTTAGTAGCTATGCGGACTCATGCTGAGGGGACTCAAGGTAACCTGTTGCTACGTTCGGAGGTTTCGGAGTCACCTTTCTAATCTGTATTACACTGTTTTCACTTACTTCCGAACAATTGTATTTAGAGGTTATTGTAAACTCTTTAGAGCTTATGACTTGTACTACCAGATTTTGGAAATATGCTCTTGTATAAAGAATCCCTTTTAATAAAATATTTGATTTGATTTATTGTTGTTGCTATTCCATGAATGTTAGGCTTACCTAGTCCTTAAGACTAGGTGCCATCACGATACCCAACGGAGGGGAAATTTGGGTTGTGACAAGTTGGTATCAGAGCTCTAGGTTCATAGGTGCTACGAGTCTTAAGTGAGTTTAGTAGAGTCTTGCGGATCGGCATGGAGACGTATGTTCTTATCTTCGAGAGGCTACCGAACTATTAGGACAATTCCATTTCTTTCATTCCTATCGTGCGAGTTCATTGACCTTGAAGTTTGAAATTTTTCATTCTATTCTCTCATAGATGGTCAGGACAAGAGCTGTGTTTCCTGATGATGTTACCCCCGAGACAGATGTCGCTAGGGGCAGAGGCCTACGTCGACGAGGAGCATGTGTTGTAGTTAGGCCACCTACTAGAGCAGCCATTGAGGAGCCACCACCAGTTCCAGTTGGGGGCCAAGCACCGGAGGCGCCTGTTGTTACCCCTGACTTTAGGAGACTTTAGCACAGATCCTGAGCATGTTTGGTACATTGGATCAGGCGGGGTTATTTCAGGTTGCACCAGTTACTTCACCGACCGGGGGAGGAGCCCAGACTCCCAGCGTCCACACTCCATAGCAGTGAGTTCACGCTGGTCAGGGTCCAGATGTCATAGTGACAGAGTCTGTGGTTCCAGTTCAGCTCATGGTCAGAGCAGCAGTATCTGGGAGAGAGCAGCTTAGATTTGCAAGGTTCAATAGATATAACCCTCGTACGTTCAGCGAATTGGCTTCAGAGAATGCGTAGGGTTTTCTGGAGGAGTGCCATTGCATCCTCCGCACTTTGGATATTTTTGAGACGAGTGGGGTTGCTTTTACTACGTTCCAGCCTCACAGAGAGGCTTATCAGCGGTGGCGGGCATATGAGTTAGGTATCCCGGCCGAGTCAACTTCACTTACATGGGGTCAGTTTTCAGAGACGTTTTTGAGAGAGTTTGTACCTCAGTCACTTCGGGACGCATTGCATGTGGAGTTTGAGCAGGTGCGCCAGGGCACTATGTCAGTATTAGAGTATTCAATCAGATTCAGTGATTTAGCCAGGCATGCACCTGCCTTAGTCGCTACAGTTAGAGGGAGAGTCCGTAGATTCGTTGAAGGACTCAAGCATGATATTCGGTTCAGCATGGCTCGAGAGTTGGGGTCGTATGTTTCATTTCAGCAGGTGGTAGGGATCTCTCACCGGTTAGAGGGCATGTGGGACCGGGATCGAGAGGACGGACGAGATCAGGAGAGAGAGTCCAGGGAGGCGAGGAGGCCTCGTAGACCAGAAAGATCTGTTGTTCTTTCTTTTGGTGGCAGGACTCGACACAGTAGAGGTTTTGTAGGCCAGCTAGTTCAGTTTGCATTATCAGCTTCGCATGGGGTTTCAGCTACTCGTGGGCTCAAAGTACTCGTATCGCACAGTTTCCATAGCCACGCCAGCAGAGAGGTTGTTTTGAGTGTGGAGATACCAGTCACAGGGTGAGAGATTGTCCCAGGCTCCGAGCAGATATGTTACAGTAGGGCATTAAGGTGAGTAGAGGGTGCACAAGAGGGGGAGGCCCGACCCGTTGATGTGTTTCGTATAGTAGGCTGGAGGCCGTTGTTCCAAATGTTATCGTACATGTATGTTTTGATTTGTTACAAAAGGGAACCATTTGCATTTCATTATAGCTCTGCTGGTCGGGATGAGTTCCCTTATTTGTCGCTTCATTCATGAGTAAATTTCATACTTTGCACTCTATCTTTGTGTTTGCTCCTGTTGGGATATTCTGTGAGCGGTAGCCCATGTCTATCGTTGGTTTGTAAGGACCCGTAAAATTTTCTTGTTTAAAATAATGTCTGAATGAGTCCCAAAGTTGTTTTTATTGTGGAAATTTTTAAAAATGGACCTAAATTGAGTAAAAAAGTACCCCGGGACTTAAAGAATAAAATTTTCCAGAAAGTAGGCGTTATGCGACGCACTATGCGATCGCATAAAGTGTATGCGAACCGCATAATGGTCGCATTCACGGGAAGATCACTGCCCCATTTTAGGTCAACTATGCGGTCCAATATGTGATAGCATTTCGGTTCTGCGGACCGCATAGCTGTCACATTATTGCCTTTGATTTTCTAGAGGGAGGTTATGCGAAGCACTATGCGATCGCATAACGTTTATGCGGACCGCATAATAGTCGCATACCTGGGCAGATTATTTTCGATTTTGGCCCATCTTGAGGACCATCCTGCATCGACTCTGCGGACAGCATGTCAGGAATGTGATCGCATTCCTGACCGCATTCTTGTGTCGGGCTCCTATTTTTCTAATTTAAAACCCGACCCCAGTTCATTAAAACACCCCTCCCCTTCATTTTTAACCATTTTCTGAACAAAATTAGAGAGAGGGGGGAAAGGGTTCTTGAGAGAGAAAGCTTCTTCTTATCAATTGGATTTTTAAAGTCACTCAGGCCAGGAAATTTCGAGTAATCATCTTATTCTTCAATCTAACAGGTAAGAATCCTCAACCCCTTTCCATTCGTTTTCAGGTTTTAAACAAAAGGGGACTCTCATGAATTGATTCTTGAAAATGGAGTTCAAACCCATGCATGCATGCGAGTAAAACTTCTTAATCTAGCAAAATGGGAGAGGGTTGGTGTAAAATTCACAAAGGGTGGTAATCTAATGGGGTCGCCTAGTGTTTGATAAGATGCTTAAAAGAGTTCAAATTGTATGCATGATTTGATTCTGAGTTGAATATGTTCAATTGTGAACTAGATTGACAGTACTAGTCAGTTCGGTGATTTGTGAGTAAAGGTTAAAAAGGGATTTCGACCCCAGGAATGTATGGCTAACTTTAACCTTTGTAGAATCCTCTTGTTGGGTCCGACTATACGGTATGTGTACCTTGTTTGAAAATATGTGAATTAGTTGTTCAAATGTGTTGAGACATAATATTCTATTCTCTGATCGTCCTAGTTGATTTCTATACTACCGTGCTATATGAGATTGTGAAAAGTGTTTTGATGTGCCTATCTTGTTACGTGCAGAGATCGTAAATGCTCGAGGGTATCGATATGAAAGTATGTGTTAATGAATGAAAGAATATTAATGTGCCCAAGTGTGGGAATGTATATGATGGCAAAAAACCGTGTGTGGTAAGTAATGAAAAAAGGTATTGTGAAATGATGTGAATGAGTTGAACGATTATGGCAACACCGTGTACATGAATTACTGCTTGGTGAGAGTCATTGTGCCTTGAGCTCAAATAGCGAATTGTTGATATGAACTTGTGTTCCTTGAAAGGAAGAATTCTTGTGATTTGATTATTTGTGGTTGTTGTTACGAAATATGATTGTCGGGTGGGATCGGGTTGTGCGCCGCAACACGAACTAATAAGGATAATGAGATGTGAGGTAATAAGGGTGGCCGGGGTAGTAAGGGTGGCCGAGGTAATAAGGGAGGCCGAGGTAATAAGGATGGAATGTGATCATTATCACTATTGAAATGAAAATCTATGAAACTTGATGGGTTGTGAGGTAACAAGGTGGTCGAGGTAATAAGGGTGGGCGAGGTAATAAGGTTGGCGGAGGCAATAAGGATGGAATGTGATCATTATCACTATTGAAATGAAAATCGGGGAATCTTTTGAATATGGTGATGTTGAAAGGGAAAAAGGAGAGATTGTGAAATTTGTTGATTTCGGTTGCTTCTTTCCACGTGCATTGATTGATTGGTTCTACTACTGTTTCTTACTTGTGTATTGTTTGATTGTACTTGGGATAAAGTTTGTTCATACACACTAGTACTATTCCACAGTACTAACGTCCCTTTTGTCGGGGGCGCTACATTTTCTTATATGAATGTAGGTGGTTCTACAGCAGGTAATTCAGCCCACCGTCAGTAGTGCCTCCTCTCCTTTCCGTCAGCTGTTCTGGTGAGCCCCACTTCCTCCTGGGGCCACGTGTGACTCATGTCGCCTTATTTTGAATTTATTGTGTAGTGTAAGGTATAGCCGGGGCCTTGTTGCCGGCATGTATTATATAAATCTTTTGTATTCGTAGAGGCTCTATAGACACAATGTGGGTAATGTACATGTGTATTTTGGGTAGTAAGCATACGGCTCAAAATCGTGGTCCACGTTGTTAATGTTGTGTGAAATTTGTAAGCCTTTGGTATCATATGTTGGAAATGATAAAAGGTAGAAATGAATTCAAGTTGTAAGTTTATGCTTAAGTTATAAATGGCTATTTCACATGGGTAATGTATATATTGAAATCACGGGGTAACGCGTGGGATAGGAAAGGCAAATCAAGTTTGCATGACCGGGTTCATTCGGCTAGGCGCCGGTCTCATCCCTCGATTTTGGGGCGTGACATGGTTTCTATTCATTTTTGAGAGATATGAGACTAGTAGTAGATTCTTGTTGTCCAGTACGGTAGGATTGATGTGATTCCTGAGTATAGTGGTTACGAGCTGTGATTCTTATGCTCCACCGGTGTGGGAGCCAACACGTGTTGTAATTTTGTTAAAGGAAGTGATCTAGTGAAAGGTTCCTGTTGGTGGGACATATATATCCTATTTGTGATATAGAGTTAAGGGTGAAACCCTCGTGATTTCATGTGATTTGAAGTGTTCAAACCGGGCTGTGTACCGTGATATAAGTTATACTAGGATGGGATCCTTGTGACTTGTGCATGTGCTTTAATTCTTTCCTTGTTATATTGTTGTGTAAGTTAGCATTGATAGAGAGTTGTGCCTGTCGGGCTTGTTTGATAGTTTCCTTATGTGTTCCTCCTTTCATATTTAGTCATTTTCATTTTGTGCTCCTTGAGTTTTATCTTGTGGGGTGTGTGCCCGGTGGTGTTAGTTGTGGCTTGGTGATTTGGATGTCAAAGTTGTGGGGTCTTCGTGTTTCTTGAATTATCATCAGTGTGATGGAGTTTTGGAATAGGGTTCTATCAGATATGAGGCTAATTGTCGGTGTTGAGTTGATTTCGGGCAGCTATTGTGATCAGAAGTGTTATTAAGGGACTATGTGTGGTGCGTTATGTTGCGTGGTCGTACCTTGTGGGTGTAGGCATGAGTTGATGCAGCTGGTTGAGGCAGATACCAGATATAGATTTAGGATCGGGCCTTTTTGGGATGTACGGAGAAGGTAAGAAATTGGGGTATGAGGATAGAGGATAGAGGATGCAGCTTGGAGTTGTTCGAGGATAGAGGTAGCTGCTCAGCGTACCCAGCTCACCTCTTTTCCTTCCCTCATATCATAGTTTCTTGTGGTATATTGTACCTCAGACTTTTGTTGTAGCAAGTCACTGTTGTACCTTGTATTTTCAGTCTTAGGTGCTCATGACAGTTGACTCCAGGTTTTGGGGAAGTGTGTATTTTTTTTTAATCTCTTTCTGGTATTTTTAAAATCTGTTAAATTTTGGGGAAATTGGATATATATATATATATATATATATATATATATATATATATATATATATATATATA
>ML349430.1:0-54684 GCA_005239505.1 Nicotiana paniculata | reverse complement strand
ACTTCGAACCAAGGCGTCCGGCCTGGACTATAGCAGGCGATAATACAGGCACGACTGGGGGAATTCCAGTTTAATTGCCATAAAATGCCTAAAAATGTAACATGATCATTTTGAAGTGTTGGTTATAGTTCCTTGGGTAGTATTTGATGTCCCGAACAAATATCAAATGATCTGGTACCGGCTCCGCACCAAGTCTTCCGGCTTGGACCATGGCAGGTGATAATACATGCAGGACTGGCGGAATTCATATTTAATTGCCATAAATGCCAACAAATATAACTAGATCATTTTGAAACGTTGGTTATTGTTCCTTGGGTCTTATTTGATGTCCCGTACAAATATCATGCGATCCGGTGTCGGCTCCGTACCAAGGCGTCAGGTCTGGACCATGGCAGGCGATAAGACGGGCACGATTGGCGGAATTCCAGTTTAATTGCCATAAAATGCCAAAAGATGTAACTTGATCATTTCAAAGCATTGGTTATGGTTCTTTGGGTCGTATTTACTGTCTCGGACTAATATCGTGCGATCCGGTACCGACTCCGTACCAAGGCATCCGGCCTAGACCATGGCAGTACAGGCACGAGTGGCGGAATTCCAGTTTAATTGCCATAAAATGCCAAAAATTGTAACTTGATCATTTCGAAGCATTGGTTATGGTTCCTTGGGTAGTATTTGATGTCCCGGAGTAATATCATGCGATCCGGTAACGGTTTCGTACCAAGGCGTTTGGCCTGGACCATTGTAGGCGATAATACAGGCACAACTGGCGGAATTCAAGTTTAATTGCCATAAAATACCAAAAAATGTAAATTGATCATTTCAAAGCATTGGTTATGGTTCCTTGGGTCATATTTATGTCCTAGACAAAGATCACGAGATCCGGTATCGGCTCCATACCAAGGCGTCCGGCTTGGACCATGGCAGGCGGTAATACAGGCACGACTTGCGCAAGTCCAGTTTAATTGCCATAAAATGCCAAAACATGTAACGTGATCATTTTGAAACGTTGGTTATGGTTCCTTGGGTCGTATTTGATTTCTCGGACAAATATCATGTGATCTGGTAATTGCTCCATACTAAGGAGTCCGGCCTGGACCATGGCAGGCGATAATACAGGCACGACTGGCGGAATTCCAATTTCATTGCCATAAAATGCCATAAAATGTAACTTGATCATTTGAAGCATTGGTTATGGTTCCTAAGGTCGTATTTGATGTCCCGGACAAATATCATGTGATCCGATACCGGCTCCGTACCAAGGCGTCTTGCCAGGAACATGGCAGGCGATAATACAGGCACGACTAGCAGGATTCCAGTTTAATTTCCATAAAATTCTAAAAAATGTAAATTAATCATTTCGAAGTGTTGGTTATGGTTCCTTGGGTCGTATTTGATGTCCCGAAAAAATATCATACGATCATGTACCGGCTCCGTAGCAAGGCGTCCGCCATGGATCATGGCAGGCGATAATACATGCACGATTGGGAGAATTCTAGTTTAATTTCCATAAAATACCATAAAATTTAACTTGATCATTTCAAACCGTTGGTTATGGTTCCTCGGGTCGTATTTGATATCTCGGACAAATATCATGAGATCCAGTACTGGCTCCGTACCAAAGCGTCCGGCCTGGACCAAGGCAGGCGATACTTCAGGCACGACTGGCGGAATTCTAGTTTTATTGCCATAAAATGCCAAAAAATCTAATTTGATCATTTCGAAGTGTTGGTTATGGTTCCATGTGTCTTATTTGATGTCACGGACAAATATCATGCGATCCGGTACCGGCATAGTACCAAGGCGTCCGGCCTGGATCATGGCAGGCAATAATACAGGCACGACTGGCAGAATTCCAGTTTCATTGCCATAAAATGCCAAAAAATCTAATTTGCTCATTTCGAAGTGTTGGTTATGGTTCCTTGGGTCGTATTTGATGTCCCTGAAAAATATCATGTGATCCGGTACCGGCTCTGTACCAAGGCGTCCGACCTGGATCATGGCAGGCGATAATACAGGCACGACTGACGGAATTCCAGTTTAATTGCCATAAAATGCTAAAAAATGTAACTTGATCATTTTGAAGTGTTAGTTATGGTTCCTTGTGTCGTATTTAATGTCCTAGAAAAATATCATGAGATCCTATACCGCCTCCGTACCAAGGCATCTAGCCTGGACCATGGCAGGCGATAATACAGGCACAACTGGCAGAATTCCAGTTTAATTGCCATAAAATACAAAAAAATGTAACTTGATCATTTCGAAGCGTTGGTTATGGTTCCTTGGGTCGTATTTGATGTCTCGGAATAATATCATGAGATTCTGTATCGGCTTTGTACCAAGGCGTCCGACCTGGACCATGGTAGGCGATAATACATGCATGACTGGCGGAATTCCAGTTTAATTGCCATAAAATGCCAAAAAGTGTAACATGATTATATCGAAGCATTGGTTATGGAGCCTTGGGTCGTATTTGATGTCGCGGACAAATATCATGCGATCCGGTACCGGCTACGTAATAAGGCGTCCGGCCTGGACCATGGCAGGCGATAATACAGGCACAACAAGCGAAATTCCAGTTTAATTTCCATAAAATGCCAAAAAATGTAACTTAATAATTTCAAAGGGTTGGTTATGGTTCCTTGGGTTGTATATGATGTCCAAGATAAATATCATGCGATTCGGTACCAGCTCCGTACCAAGGCGTCCAGCCTGGACCAAGGCAGGCGATAATAGAAGCACGATTGACGGAATTCCAGTTTAATTGCCATAAAATGTTAAAAAGTGTACCTTGATCATTTCGAAGAGTTGGTTATGGTTCTTTGGGTCGTATTTGATATCCCGGAAAAATATCATGCGATCCGGTATCGACTCCGTACCAAGGCGTCCGTCGTGGACCATGACAGGCGATAATACAGGCATGACTGGCGGAATTCCAGTTTAATTGCCATAAAATGCCAAAAAGTGTAACATGATTATATCGAAGCGTTGGTTATGGATCCTTGGGTCGTATTTGATGTCGCGGACAAATATCATGCGATCCGATACCGGCTACGTAATAAGGCGTCCGTCCTGGACCATGGCAAGCGATAATACAGGCACAACTAGCGAAATTCCAGTTTAATTGCCATAAAATGCCAAACAATGTAATTTCATCATTTCGAAGCGTTGGTTATGGTTCCTTGGGTCGTATTTGATGTTCCAGACAAATATCATGCGATCCGGTACCGGATCCGTATCAAGGCGCTCGGCCTGGACCATGGCAGGCGATAATACAAACACGCATGGTGGAATTCCAGTTTAATTGCCATAAAATGCCAAAAAATGTAACTTGATCATTTTGAAGCGTTGGTTATAGTTCCTTGGGTCGTATTTGATGTCCCGGACAAATATCATGCGATCCGGTACCGTCTTCGTACCAAGCCGTCCGGCCTGGACCATGGTAGGCGATAATACAGGCACGATTGGCGGAATTCCAGTTTAACTACCATAAAATGCAAAAAAATGTAACATGATCATTTCGAAGCATTGGTTATGGTTCTTTGGGTCGTGTTTGATTTCCCGGACAAATATCATGCGATCTGATGCCGACTACGTACCAAGGCGTCCGGCCTGGACAACGGGAGGAGATAATACAGGCACGACTGGCGGAATTCCAGTTTAATTCCAAGAAAATGCAAAAAAAGTAACTCGATCATTTCGAAGCGTTGGTTATGGTTCCTTGGGTAGTATTTGATGTCCCAAAAAAATATTATGCGATCTGGTACTGGCTCCGTACCAAGGCGTCCGGCCTGGACCATGGAAGGCGATAATACCGGCACGACTGGCGGAATTCCAGTTTAACTGCCATAAAATGCAAAAAAATGTAACGTGATCATTTAGATGCGTTGGTTATGGTTATTTGGGTCGTATTTGATGTCCTGGAACAATATCATGCAATCTGGTACCAGCTCCGTACTAGCCTACTAGGGCGTCCGGCCTGGACCATGGGAAGCGATAATACAGGCACGACTGGCGGAATTCCAGTTTAATTGCCTTAAAATTTCAATAAATGTAACTTGATCATTTCGAAGCATTAGTTATGGTTCCTTGGGTCGTATTTGATGTCCCGAAAAAATATTATGCGATCTGGTACTGGCTCTGTTCCAAGGCGACCTACCTGGGCCATGGCAGGCGATAATACAGGCACGACTGGCGGAATTCCTGTTTAACAGGCATAAAATGCAAAAAAATGTAACGTGATCATTTCGAAGCATTGGTTATGGTTCACTGGGTCGTGTTTGATGTCTTAAAAAAATATCATGCGATCCGATACCGACTATGTACCAAGGCGTCCGTCCTGGACCACGGGAGGCGATAATATAGGCAGGATTGGCAGAATTCCAGTTTAATTGCCAGAAAATGCCAAAAAATGTAACTTGATCATTTCGAAGTGTTGGTTATGGTTCCTTGGGTAGTATTTGGTGTCTTGAATAAATATTATGCGATCTGGTACTGGCTCTGTTCCAAGGCGTCCTACCTGGGCCATGGCAGGCGATAATACATGTACGACTAGCGGAATTCCAGTTTAATTTCCATAAAATGCAAAAAAATGTAACTTGATCATTTTGAAGCATTAGTGATGGTTCCTTGGGTCGTATTTTATGTCCCGGAGAAATATCATGCGATCCGGTACCGGCTCCGTACCAAGGCATCCGGCCAGGACCACGACAAGCGATTATATAGGCACGATTGGAGGAATTCCAGTTTAATTACCATAAAATGAAAGAAAATTTAACATAATCATTTCAATGCGTTGGTTATGGTTCCTTGGGTAATATTTGATGTCCCATACAAATATCATGTGACCCGGTACCGGATACATACCACGGAAAAAAAGGCGTCTGACCTGGACCACGACAGGCGATAATACAAGCACGACTGGCGGAATTCCAGTTTAATTGCAAGAAATGCCAAAAGATGTAACTTGATCATTTCGAAGCATTGGTTATGGTTCCTTTGGTCGTACTTGATTCCCCGGATAAATATCATGTGATCCCGTGCCTTCTCCGTACCAAGGCGTCCGGCCTAGACCATGTCAAGCGATAATACAGGCACGACTGGCGTAATTTCAGTTTAATTTCCTTAAAATGCTAAAAAATGTAACTTGATCATTTCGAAGCGTTAGTTATGGTTCCTTGGGTCGTTTTTGATGTCCCGGAAAAATATCATGTGATCTGGTACCGGCTCTGTACCAAGGCGTCCGGCCGGGACCATGGCATGCGATAATTATGCACGATTGGAGGAATTCTAGTTTATTTACCATAAAATGCAAAAAAATGTAACGTGATCATTTCGAAACGTTGGTTACAGTTCCTTGGGTCGGATTTGATGTCCCGGACAAATATCATGCGATCCGATACCGGCTCCGTACCAAGGCGTCCGGCCTGGACTATGGCAGGCAATAATTACGACTAGCGAAATTCCAGTTTAATTGCCATAACACGCCATAAAATGTAACTTGATCATTTCGAAGCGTTAGATATGGTTCCTTGGGTTGTATTTGATGTCCCGGACATATATCATGCAATCCGGTACCGGCTACGTACCAAGGCGTCCGGCCTGGACCATGGCAGACGATAATACAGGCAAGATTAGCGGAATTCCTGCTTTATTGCCAGAAAATGCCAAAAATGTAAATTGATCATTTCGAAGTATTGGTTATGGTTCCTTAGGTCATATTGATTTACCGGACAAATATTATGCGATCCGGTACCGGTTCCGTACCAAGGCGTCCGGCCTGGGCCATGGCAGGCAATAATACATGCACGACTGGCGGAATTCCAGTTTAACTTCCATAAAATGCAAAACAAATGTCACGTGATCATTTTGAAGTGTTGGTTATGGTTCCTTGGGTCGTGTTTGATGTCCCGGACAAATAACATGCGATCCGATACCGGCTCAGTACCAAGGCGTTCGACCTGGACCATGGTAGGAGATAATACAGGCACGACTAGAAGAATTCCAGGTTAATTGCCATAAAATGCCAAAAATGTAACTTGATCATTTCGAAGCATTAGTTATGGTTCCTTGGGTCGTATTTCATGTCCCGGAAAAATATCATTCGATCCGGTACCGGCTCCGTACCAAGGCCTCCGACCTGGACCATGGCAGGCGATAAAACATGTACGACTGGCGGAATTCCTGTTTAATTGCCAGAAAATGCAAAAAAATGTAACTTGATCATTTCGAAGCATTAGTTATGGTTCCTTGGGTCGTATTTCATGTCCCGGAAAAATATCATTCGATCCGGTACCGGCTCCGTACCAAGGCCTCCGACCTGGACCATGGCAGGCGATAAAACATGTACGACTGGCGGAATTCCTGTTTAATTGCCAGAAAATGCAAAAAAATGTAACTTGATCATTTCGAAGCGTTGGTTATGCTTCCTTGGGTCGTATTTGATTTCCCGTAAAAATATCGTGCGATTCGATAACGGCTCCGTACCAAGGCGTCCGGCATGGACCATGGCAGGCGATAATACAGGCCTGACTGGCGGAATTCCAGTTTAATTGCCATAAAATGCCAAAAATGTAACATGATCATTTTGAAGCGTTGGTTATTTTTTCTTGGGTCGTATTTGATGTCCCGGACAAATATCATGCAATCCAGTACCGGCTTCGTACCAATGTGTCCAGTCTGGACTATGGCAGGCGATAATACAGGCACGACTGGCGGAATTCAAGTTTAATTGCCATAAAATGCCTAAAAATGTAACTTGAACATTTCGAAGTGTTGGTTATAGTTCCTTGGGTACTATTTGATGTCCTGAACAAATATCATATGATCTGGTACCGGCTCCGTACCAAGGCTTCCGGCTTGGACCATGGCAGGCGATAATACATGTAGGACTGGCAGAATTCCAATTTAATTGCTATAAAATGCCAAAAAATGTAACTTGATCATTTCGAAATGTTGGTTATGGTTCCTTGGGTCTTATTTGATGTCCCGAAAAAATATCATGAGATCTGGTATCGGCTCGGTACCAAGGCGTCAGGCCTCGACCATAGCAGGCGATAATACATGCACGACTGGCGGAATTCCAGTTTAATTGCCATTAAATGCCAACCAATGTAACTTGATCATTTCGAAGCATTGGTTATTGTTCCTTGGGTCGTATTTTACATCCCGGGAAAAATATCATGCGATCCGGTACCGGCTCCATATCAAGGCGTCCAGCCTGGACCATGGCAGGCGATAATACAGGCACGACTGGCGGAATTCCAGTTAATTTTCATAAAATGCCAAAAAATTTAACTTGATCATTTCGAAGAGTTGGTTATGGTTCCTTGGGTCGTATTTGATGTCCTGGACAAATATCATGCGATCCGGTACCGGCTCCGTACCAAAACATCCGGCCTGGACTGTGGCAGGCGATAATATAGGCACGACAGGCGGAATTCCAATTTAATTGCGATAAAAGTCCAAAAAATGTAAATTGATCATTTTTAAGCATTGGTTATGGTTCCTTGGGTCTTAGTTGATGTCCCGGACAAATATCATGCGATCCGGTACCGTCTCTCTACCAAGGCGTCCGGCCTGGACCATGGCAGGCGATAATACAGGCACGACTGGAGGAATTCCAGTTTAACTGCCATAAAATGCAAAAACATGTAACGTGATCATTTTGATGCATTGGTTATGGTTCTTTGGGTCGTATTTTATTTCCCGGACAAATATCATGCAATCCGGTACCGGCTCCGTACCAGTGCGTCCGACCTGGACCACAGGAGGCGATAATACATGTACGACTGGCGGAATTCCAGTTTAATTTCCTTAAAATTCCAAAAAATGCAACTTGATCATTTCGAAGCGTTAGTTGTGGTTCCTTGGGTCGTATTTGATGTCCCGGAAAAATATCATGTGATCCGGTAGCGGCTCCGTACCAAGGCGTCCGGCCGGGACTATGGCAGGTGATAATACATGCACGACTGGCGGAATTCCAGTTTAACAGCCATAAAATTCCAAAAAATGTAACTTGATCATTACGAAGCATTGGTTATGGTTATTTGGGTCGTGTGTGATGTCCCGAACAAATATTATGCGATCGGGTACTGGCTCCGTACCAAGGCATCCGACCTGGGCCATGGAAGGCGATAATACCGGCACGACTGGCGGAATTCCAGTTTAATTTCCTTAAAATTCCAAAAAATGTAACTTGATCATTTGGAAGCGTTATTTATGGTTCCTTGGGTTGTATTTGATGTCCCGGAAAAATATAATGTGATCCGGTAGCGGCTCCGTACCAAGGCGTCCGGCCAGGACCATGGCAGGTGATAATACATGCACGAATGGAGGAATTCCAGTTTAATTACCATAAAATACAAAACAAATGTAACGTGATCATTTTGAAGAATTGGTTACGGTTACTTGGGTCGTATTTGATGTCCCGAAAAAATATCATGCGATCCGATAACGACTACGTACCAAGGCATACGGCCTATACCACGAGAGGCGATAATACAGGCACCACTGGCGGAATTCTAGTTTAATTGCCAGAAAATACCAAAAAATGTAACTTGATCATTTTGAAGCGTTGGTTATGGTTACTCGGTTAGTATTTGATGTCCCGAAAAAATATTATGTGATCCGGTACTGGCTCTATACCAAGGCGTCCGGCCTGGACCATGGTAGGCGATAGTACAGGCACGACTAGTAGAATTCCAGTTTAATTGCCATAAAATGCCAAAAAATATAACTTGATCATTTCGAAGCGTTGTTTATTGTTACTTGGGTCGTATTTGATATCCCGGACAAATATCATGCAATCTGGTACCGGCTCCGAACCAAGGTGTCCGGCCTGGACCATGGCAGGCGATAATACAGGCCCCACTGGCGGAATTCCAGTTTAAAGTCCTTAAAATGCCAAAAAATGTAAATTGATCATTTCGAAGCGTTGGTTATGGTTCCTTGGGTAGTATTTGATGTCCGGGAAAAATATCATGTGATCTGGTACTGGCTCCGTACCAAGGCGTCCGGCCTGGACCATGGTAGGCGATAATACATGCATGAATGGCGGAATTTCAGTTTAATTGCCACAAAATGCAAAAAAATTTAACTTGATCATTTCGAAGAGTTGGTTATGGTTCCTTGGGTCATATTTGATGTTCCGGAAAAATATCATGCGATTCCATACCGGCTCCGTACCAAGGCGTCCGACTTGGACCATGGGAGGCGATAATACAGGCATGACAGGAGAAATTCCAGTTTAATTGCCATAAAATGGCGAAAAATGTAACTTTATCATTTCGAAGCGTTAGTTATGGTTCCTTGTGTCATATTTGATGTCTCGTACAAACATCATGCCATCCGGCACCGCCTCCGTACCAAGGCGTTCGACATGGACCATGGAAGGCGATAATACAGGCATGACTGGCGGAATTCCAGTTTAATTGCCATAAAATTCCAAAAAAAGTAACTTGATAATTTTGAAGCGTTAGCTATGGTTCCTTGGGTCGTATTTGATGTCCCGGTCAAATATCATGCGATCTGGTACCGGCTCCGTACCCAGGAATCCGGCCAGGAACATGGCAGGCGATAATACAGGCATGACTGGCGGAATTCCAGTTTAATTGCCATAAAATTCCAAAAAAAGTAACTTGATAATTTTGAAGCGTTAGCTATGGTTCCTTGGGTCGTATTTGATGTCCCGGTCAAATATCATGCGATCTGGTACCGGCTCCGTACCAAGGAATCCGGCCAGGACCATGGCAGGCGATAATACAGGCACATCTGGCGGAATTCCACTTTAATTGCGATAAAATGCCAAAACATTTAAATTGATCATTTCGAACCGTTGGTTATGTTTCCTTGGTTAGTATTAGATGTCCCAGAAAAATATCATGCGATCCGGTACCGACTCCGTACCAAGGCGTCCGGCCTAGACCATGGTAGGTGATAATACTAGCACGACTAGCGGAATTCCAGTTTAGTTGCCATAAAATGCGAAAAAATCTAACTTGATCATTTTGAAACGTTAGTTATCGTTCCTTAGGTCGTATTTGATGTCCTGAATAAATATCATGCGATCCATTACCGGCTCCGAACCAAGGCATCCGGCCGGGACCATGGCAGGCGACAATACATACATGACTGGCGGAATTCCAGTTTAATTGCCATAAAATGCCAAAAAATTTAAGTTGATAATTTCGAAACGTTGGTTATAGTTCTTTGGGTTGTATTTGATGTCCCGAAAAATATCATGCGATCCGGTACCGGCTTCCTACCAAGGCGTTCGGCCTGGACCATGACAGGCGATAATACAGGCACGACTGGCGGAATTCCAGTTTAATTGCCATAAAATGCCAACAAATGTAACTTGATTATTTTGAAGCGTTAGCTATGGTTGCTTGGGTTGTATTTGATGTCCCACACAAATATCATGCGATCCGGTACCAGCTCCGTACCAAGGTATCCGGCTGGGACCATGGCAGGCGATAATACAGGCACGACTGACAGAATTCTGGTTTAATTGCCATAAAATGCAGAAAACATGTAACGTGATCATTTCGAAGAGTTGGTTATGGGTCATTGGGTCGTATTTAATGTCCCAAACAATTATCAGGCGATCCGGTACCGGCTACGTACCAAGGCGTCCGGCCTTGACCATGGTAGGCGATAATACAGGCACGACTAGCAAAATTCTAGTTTAATTGCCATAAAATTCCAAAAATGTAACTTGATCATTTTGAAGCGTTATTATGGTTCCTTGGGTTGTATTTGATGTCCCAGACAAATATCATGCGATCCGATACCGGTTCCGTACCAAGGCGTCCGGCCTGGACCATGGCAGACGATAATAGAGGCACGATTGGCGGAATTCCAATTTAATTGTCATAAAATGCCAAAAATGTAACTTTATTATTTCAAAGAGTTAGTTATGGTTCCTTGTGTCATATTTGATGTCTCGGACAAATATCATGCCATCCGGTACCGCCCCCGTATCATGGCGTCCGACCTGGACCATGGTAGGCGATAATACAGGCATGACTGGCGAAATTCCAGTTTAATTGCCATAAAATGCCAAAAATGTAACTTGATCATTTTGAAGCGTTAGTTATGGTTCCTTGGGTCATATTTGTGGTCTCGGACAAATATCATGCGATCCGATACCGGCTCCGTACCAAGGCGTCCGGCCTGGACCATGGCAGACGATAATAGCGGCACGATTGGCGGAATTCCAGTTTAATTGCCATAAAATGCCAAAAATGTAACTTTATTATTTCAAAGAGTTAGTTATGGTTCCTTCTGTCATATTTGATGTCTCGGACAAATATCATGACATCCGGTACCACCTCCGTACCAACGCGTCCGACCTGGACCATGGCAGGCGATAATACAGGCATGACTCGCGGAATTTCAGTTTAATTGCCATAAAATGCCAAAAAATGTAACTTGATCATTTTGAAGCGTTATTTATGGTTCCTTGGGTCGTATTTGATGTCCCGGACAAATTTCATGCGATCTGGTACCGGCTCCGTACTAAGGCATCCGGCCAGGACCATGGAAGGCGATAATACAGGCACGACTAGCGGAATTCTAGTTTAATTGCCATAAAATTCAAAAAAATGTAACTTGATCATTTTGAAGCGTTGTTTATGGTTCCTTGGGTTGTATTTGATGTCCCATACAAATATCATGCGATTCAGTACCGGCTCCATACCTAGGCGTCCGGCTTGGACTATGGCAGGTGATAATACAGGCTTGACTGGCGGAATTCTAGTTTAATTGCCATAAAATGCCAAAAAATGTAACTTGATCATTTCGAAGCGTTCGTTATGGATCCTTGGGTCATATTTGATATCCCGGAAAAATATCATGCGATCCGGTACCGGCTCCGTACCAAGGCATCCGGCCGGGACCATGGCAGGCGATAATACAGACACGACTGGCGGAATTCTTATTTTAATTGCCATAAAATGTCAAAAACTTTAATTTGATCATTTCGAAGCATTGGTTATGGTTCCTTGGGTCGTATTAGATGTCCCGGACAAATATCATGCAATGCGGTACCGGCTCCGTACTAAGGCGTCCGGCCAGGACCATAGGAGGCGATAATAACGACTGGCGAAATTCCAGTTTAATTGCTATAAAATGCCAAAAAATGTAACTTTAACATTTCGAAGCGTTAGTTATGGTTCCTTGGGTTGTATTCGATGTCCCAGAAAAATATCATGTGATTCGGTACCGGCTCCGTACCAAGGCATCCGACCTAGACCATGGCAGGCGATAAAACATGCACGACTGGCGGAATTCCTGTTTAATTGCAAGAAAATGCCAAAAAATTTAACTTGATCATTTCGAAGCGTTGGTTATTGTTTTTTGGGTCGTATTTGATGTCTCGAACAAATATCATGCGATCCAGTACCGGCTTCGAACCAAGGCGTCCGGCTTGGACTATAGCAGGCGATAATACAGGCACGACTGGCGGAATTCCAGTTTAATTGACATAAAATGCCTAAAAATGTAACATGCTCATTTCGAAGTGTTGGTTATAGTTCCTTGGGTAGTATTTGATGTCCCGAACAAATATCAAATGATCTGGTACCGGCTCCGTACCAAGTCTTCCGGCTTGGACCATGGCAGGTGATAATACATGCAGGACTGGCGGAATTCCAATTTAATTGCCATAAATGCCAACAAATATAACTTGATCATTTCGAAACGTTGGTTATTGTTCCTTGGGTCTTATTTGATGTCCCGGACAAATATCATGTGATCCGGTGTCGACTCCGTACCAAGGCGTCAGGCCTGGACCATGGCAGGCGATAAGACAGGCACGATTGGCGGAATTCCAATTTAATTGCCATAAAATGCCAAAAGATGTAACTTGATCATTTTGAAGCATTGGTTATGGTTCTTTGGGTCGTATTTACTGTCCCGGACTAATATCATGCGATCCGGTACCGTCTCCGTACCAAGGCGTCCGGCCTAGACCATGGCAGTACAGGCACGAGTGGCGGAATCCCAGTTTAATTGCCATAAAATGCCAAAAATTGTAACTTGATCATTTCGAAGCATTGGTTATGGTTCCTTGGGTCGTATTTGATGTCCTAAAGAAATATCATGCGATCCGGTACCGGCTCCATACCAAGGCGTCTGGCCTGGACCATGGCAGGCGATAATATAAGCACGACTGGCAGAATTCATGTTTAATTGCCATAAAATTCCAAAAAATATAAAGTGACCGTTTCGAAGCGTTGGTTATGGTTCCTTGGGTCGTATTTGATGTCATGGAAAAATATCATGTGATCCGGTATCAAATCCGTACGAAGGCGCCCTGCCTGGACCATGGCTGGCGATAATACAGGCACGACTGGCGGAATTCAAGTTTAATTGCCATAAAACGCTAAAACCTGTAACTTGATTATTTCGAAGCATTGTTTATGGTTCCTTGGGTAGTATTTGATGTCCCGGAGAAATATCATGCGATCCGGTACCGGCTTCGTACCAAGGCGTCTGGCCTGGACCATTGTAGGCGATAATACAGGCACAACTGGCGGAATTCCAGTTTAATTGCCATAAAATACCAAAAAATGTAAATTGATCATTTCGAAGCATTGGTTATGGTTCCTTGGGTCGTATTTTATGTCCTAGACAAAGATCACGAGATCCGGTATCGGCTCCATACCAAGGCGTCCGGCTTGGACCATGGCAGGCGATAATACAGGCACGACTTGTGCAAGTCCAGTTTAATTGCCATAAAATGCCAAAACATGTAACGTGATCATTTTGAAACGTTGGTTATGGTTCCTTGGGTCGTATTTGATTTCTCGGACAAATATCATGCGATCTGGTAATTGCTCCGTACTAAGGAGTCCGGCCTGGACCATGGCCGGCGATAATACAGGCACGACTGGCGGAATTCCAATTTCATTGCCATAAAATTCCAAAAAATGTAACTTGATCATTTTGAAGCATTGGTTATGGTTCCTAAGGTCGTATTTGGTGTCCCGGACAAATATCATGTGATCCGATACCGGCTCCGTACCAAGGCGTCTGGCCAGGAACATGGCAAGCGATAATACAGGCACAACTAGCAGAATTCCAGTTTAATTTCCATAAAATTCTAAAAAATGTAACTTAATCATTTCGAAGCGTTGGTTATGGTTCCTTGGATCGTATTGGATGTCCCAAAAAAATATCATACGATCATGTACCGGCTCCGTACCAAGGCATCCGCCATAGATCATGGCAGGCGATAATACAGGCACGATTGGCAGAATTCCAGTTTAATTTCCATAAAATAGCATAAAATTTAACTTGATCATTTCAAAGCGTTGGTTATTGTTCCTTGGGTCGTATTTGATGTCTCGAACAAATATCATGCGATTTATTACCGGCTTCAAACCAAGGCGTCCGGCCTGGACTATAGCAGGCGATAATACAGGCACGACTGGTAAAATTCCAGTTTAATTGCCATAAAATGCCTAAAAATGTAACATGATCATTTCGAAGTGTTGGTTATAGTTCCTTGGGTAGTATTTGATGTCCCGAACAAATATCAAATGATCTGGTACTGGCTCCGTACCAAATCTTCCGGCTTGGACCATGGCAGGTCATAATACATGCAGGACTGGCGGAATTCCAACTAAATTGCCATAAATGCCAACAAATATAACTTGATCATTTCGAAAAGTTGTTTATTGTTCCTTGGGTCTTATTTGATGTCCCGAACAAATATCATGCGATCCGGTGTCGGCTCCGTACCAAGGCGTCAGGCCTGGACCATGGCAGGCGATAAGACAGACACGATTGGCGGAATTCCAGTTTAATTGCCATAAAATGCCAAAAGATGTAACTTGATCATTTCGAAGCATTGGTTATGGTTCTTTGGGTCGTATTTACTGTCCCGGACTAATATAATACGATCCGGTACCGGCTCCGTACCAAGGCGTCCGGCCTAGACCATGGCAGTACAGGCACGAGTGGCGCAATTCCAGTTTAATTGCCATAAAATGCCAAAAATTGTAACTTGATCATTTCGAAGCATTGGTTATGGTTCCTTGGGTCGTATTTGATGTCCTAAAGAAATATCATGCGATACGGTACCGGCTCCGTACCAAGGCGTCTGGCCTGGACCATGGCAGGCATTTATATAAGAACGACTGGCAGAATTCATGTTTAATTGCCATAAAATTCCAAAAAATGTAAAGTGAACATTTCGAAGAGTTGGTTATGGTTCCTTGGGTCGTATTTGATGTCATGGAAAAATATCATGTGATCCGGTATCAAATCCATACGAAGGCGCCCGGAATTCCAGTTTAATTGCCATAAAATACTAAAAACTGTAATTTGATTATTTCGAAGCATTGGTTATGGTTCCTTGGGTAGTATTTGATGTCCCGGAGAAATATCATGCGATCCGGTACCGGCTTCGTACCAAGGCGTCTGGCCTGGACAATTGTAGGCGATAATACAGGCACAACTGGCAGAATTCCAGTTTAATTGCCATAAAATACCAAAAATGTAAATTGATCATTTCGAAGCATTGGTTATGGTTCCTTGGTTCGTATTTTATGTCCTAGACAAAGATCACGAGATCCGGTATCGGCTCCATACCAAGGCATCCGGCTTAGACCATGGAAGGCGATAATACAGGCACGACTTGCGCAAGTCCAATTTAATTGCCATAAAATGCCAAAACATGTAACGTGATCATTTTGAAACGTTGGTTATGGTTCCTTGGGTCGTATTTGATTTCTCGAACAAATATCATGCGATCTGGTAATTGCTCCATACTAAGGAGTCCGGCCTGGATCATGGCAGGCGATAATACAGGCACGACTGGCGGAATTCCAATTTCATTGCCATAAAATGCTAAAAAATGTAACTTGATCATTTTGAAGCATTGGTTATGGTTCCTAAGGTCGTATTTGATTTCCCGGATAAATATCATGTGATCCGATACCGGCTCCGTACCAAGGCGTCCGGCCAGGAACATGGCAGGCGATAATACAAGCACGACTAGCAGAATTCCAGTTTAATTTCCATAAAATTCTAAAAAATGTAAATTAATCATTTTGAAGCATTGGTTATGGTTCCTTGGGTCGTATTTGATGTCCCGGACAAATATCATGCGATCCGGTACCGGTTCTGTACCAAAGCGTCCATCCTGGACCATGGCAAGCGATACTTTAGGCACGATTGGCGGAATTCCAATTTAATTGCCATAAAATGCCAAAAAATGTAACTTGATCATTTCAAAGCGTTGGTTATATTTCCTTGGGTCGCATTTGATATCTCGGACAAATATCATGAGATCCAGTACTGGCTCCGTACCAAAGCGTCCGGCCTGGACCAAGGCAGACGATACCTCAGGCACGACTGGCGGAATTCTAGTTTTATTGCCATAAAATGCCAAAAAATCTAATTTGATCATTTCGAAGTGTTGGTTATGGTTCCATGTGTCTTAATTTATGTCACGAACAAATATCATGCGATCCGGTACGGGATCTGTACCAAGGCGTCCGACCTGGACCATGGCAGGCGATAATACAGGCACGACTGACGGAATTCCAGTTTAATTGCCATAAAATGCTAAAAATGTAACTTGATCATTTCGAAGTGTTAGTTATGGTTCCTTGTGTCGTATTTAATGTCCTAGAAAAATATCATGAGATCCTATACCGCCTCCGTACCAAGGCATCTGGCCTGGACCATGGCAGGCGATAATACAGGCACAACTGGTAGAATTCCAGTTTAATTGCCATAAAATGACAAAAAATGTAACTTGATCATTTTGTAGCGTTGGTTATGGTTCCTTGGGTCGTATTTGATGTCTCGGAATAATATCATGAGATTCGGTATCGGCTTTGAACCAAGGCGTCCGACCTGGACCATTGTAGGCGATAATACATGCACGACTGGCGGAATTCCAGTTTAATTGCCATAAAATGCCAAAACGTGTAACATGATTATATCGAAGCGTTGGTTATGGATCCTTGGGTCGTATTTGATGTCGCGGAAAAATATCATGTGATCCGGTACCGACTACGTAATAAGGCGTCCGGCCTGGACCACGGCAGGCGATAATACAGGCAGAACTAGCGAAATTCCAGTTTAATTGCCATAAAATGCCAAAAAATGTAACTTAATCATTTCAAAGGGATGGTTATGGTTCCTTGGGTTGTATTTGATGTCCCGGACAAATATCATGCGATTCCGTGCCAGCTCCGTACCAAGGCGTCCAGCCTGGACCAAGGCAGGCGATAATAGAAGCACGATTGACGGAATTCCAGTTTAATTGCCATACAATGTTAAAAAGTGTAACTTCATCATTTCGAAGAGTTGGTTATGGTTCTTTGGGTCGTATTTGATGTCCCGGACAAATATCATGCGATCCGGTATCGACTCCGTACCAAGGCGTCCGGCCTGGACCATGACAGGCGATAATGCAGGCATGACTGGCGGAATTCCAGTTTAATTGCCATAAAATGCCAAAAAGTGTAACATGATTATATCGAATCGTTGGTTATGGATCCTTGGGTCGTATTTGATGTCGGGGACAAATATCATGTGATCCGATACCTGCTACGTAATAAGGCGTCCGGCCTGGACCATGGCAGGCGATAATACAGGCACAACTAGCGAAATTCCAGTTTAATTGCCATAAAATGCCAAAAAATGTAACTTGATCATTTCGAAGGGATGGTTATGGTTCCTTGGGTCGTATTTGATGTTCCAGACAAATATCATGCGATCCGGTACCGGATCCATATCAAGGCGCTCGGCCTGGACCATGGCAGGCGATAATACAACACGCATGGCGGAATTCCAGTTTAATTGCCATAAAATGCCAAAAAATGTAACTAGATCATTTTGAAGCGTTGGTTATAGTTCCTTGGGTCGTATTTGATGTCCCGGACAAATATCCTGTGATCCGGTACCGTCTTCGTACCAAGCCGTCCGCCCTGGACCATGGTAGGCGATAATACAGGGACGATTGGCGGAATTCCAGTTTAACTACCATAAAATGCAAAAAAATGTAACGTGATCATTTCGAAGCATTGGTTATGGTTCTTTGGGTCATGTTTGATTTCCCAGACAAATATCATGCGATCCGATGCCGACTACGTACCAAGGCGTCCGGCCTGGACAACGGGAGGAGATAATACAGGCATGACTGGCGGAATTCCAGTTTAATTCCCAGAAAATGCAAAAAAAGTAACTCGATCATTTTGAAGCGTTGGTTATGGTTCCTTGGGTAGTATTTGATGTCCCAAATAAATATTATGCGATCTAGTACTGGCTCCGTACCAAGGCCTCCGGCCTGGACCATGGAAGGCGATAATACCGGCACGACTGGCGGAATTCCAGTTTAACTGCCATAAAATGCAAAAAAATGTAACGTGATCATTTCGATGCACTGGTTATGGTTATTTGGGTCGTATTTGATGTCCTGGAACAATATCATGCAATCTGGTACCAGCTCCGTACTAGCCTACTAGGGCGTCCGGCCTGGACCATGGGAGGCGATAATACAAGCACGATTGGCGAAATTCCAGTTTAATTGCCTTAAATTTTCAAAAAATGTAACTTGATCATTTCGAAGCATTAGTTATGGTTCCTTGGGTCGTATTTGATGTCCCGGACAAATGTCATGTGATCCGGTACCGACTCCGTACCAAAGCGTCCGGTCGGGACCATGGCCGGCGATAATACAGGCACGACTTGCGGAATTCCTGTTTAACAACCATAAAATGCAAAAAAATGTAACGTGATCATTTCGAAGCATTGGTTATGGTTCATTGGGTCGTGTTTGATGTCCCAAACAAATATCATGCGATCGGATACCGACAATGTACCAAGGCGTCCGGCCTGGACCACGGGAGGCGATAATATAGGCACGACTGGCAGAATTCCAGTTTAATTGCCAGAAAATGCCAAAAAATGTAACTTGATCATTTCGAAGTGTTGGTTATGGTTCCTTGGGTAGTATTTGGTGTCTTGAATAAATATTATGCGATATGGTACTGGCTCTGTACCAAGGCGTCCGACCTGGGCCATGGCAGGCGATAATACAGGTACGACTGGCGGAATTCCAGTTTAATTGCCATAAAATGCCAAAAAATGTAACTTGATCATTTTGAAGCATTAGTGATGGCTCCTTGGGTCGTATTTTATGTCCCGGAGAAATATCATGCGATCCGGTACCGGCTCCGTACCAAGGCATCCGGCCGGGACCACGACAAGCGATTATACAGGCACGATTGGAGGAATTCCAGTTTAATTGCCATAAAATGAAAAAAAATTTAACATAATCATTTCAAAGCGTTGGTTATGGTTCCTTGGGTCATATTTGATGTCCCGTACAAATATCATGTGACCCTGTACCGGATACATACCACGGAAAAAAAGGCATCTGACCTGGACCACGACAGGCGATAATACAGGCACGACTGGCGGAATTCCAGTTTAATTGCAATAAATAACAAAAAATATAACTTGATCATTTCGAAGCATTGGTTATGGCTCCTTTGGTCATACTTGATTCCCCGGATAAATATCATGTGATCCCGTGCCGGCTCCGTACCAAGGCATCCGGCCTGGACCATGTCAAGCGATAATACAGGCACGACTGGCGTAATTCCAGTTTAATTGCCTTTAAATGCTAAAAAATGTAACTTGATCATTTCAAAGCGTTAGTTATGGTTCCTTGGGTCGTTTTTGATGTCCCGGAAAAATATCATGTGATCTGGTACCGGCTCTTTACCAAGGCGTCCGGCCGGGACCATGGCATGCGATAATACATGCACGATTGGAGGAATTCTAGTTTAATTACCATAAAATGCAAAAAAATGTAACGTGATCATTTCGAAACGTTGGTTACAGTTCCTTGGGTCGGATTTGATGTCCCGGACAAATATCATGTGATCCGATACCGACTACGTACCAAGGCATTCGGCCTGGACCACGAGAGGCGATAATACAGGCACCACTGGCGGAGTTCCAGTTTAATTTCCAGAAAATGCCAAAAAATTTAACTTGATCATTTCGAAGCATTGGTTATGGTTCCTTGAGTCATATTGGATGCGCCAGACAAATATCATGCGATCCGATACCGGCTCCGTACCAAGGCGTCCGACCTGGACCATGGCAGGCAATAATAACGACTAGCGAAATTCTAGTTTAATTGCCATAACACTCCATAAAATGTAACTTGATCATTTCGAAGCGTTAGATATGGTTCCTTGGGTTGTATTTGATGTCCCGGACATATTTAATTCGATCCGGTACCGGCTCCGTACCAAGGCGTCCGGCCTGGACCATGGCTGACGATAATACAGGCAAGATTAGCGGAATTCCTGTTTTATTGCCAGAAAATGCCAAAAATGTTTGGGTTATGGTTCCTTGGGTCGTGTTTGCTGTCCCGGACAAATAACATGTGATCCGATACCGGCTCAGTACCAAGGCGTTCGACCTGGACCATGGTAGGCGATAATACAGGCACGACTAGGAGAATTCCAGGTTAATTGCCATAAAATGCCAAAAATGTAACTTGATCATTTCGAAGCATTAGTTATGGTTCCTTGGGTCGTATTTCATGTCCCGAAAAAATATCATGCGATCCAGTACAGGCTCCGTACCAAGGCCTCCGACCTGGACCATGGCAGGCGATAAAACATGTACGACTGGCGGAATTCCTGTTTAATTGCCAGAAAATGCCAAAAAATGTAACTTGATCATTTCGAAGTGTTGGTTATGGTTCCTTGGGTCGTATTTGATTTCCCGTAAAAATATCGTGCGATCCGGTAACGGCTCCGTACCAAGGTGTCCGGCAAGGACCATGGCAGGCGATAATACAGGCCTGACTGGCGGAATTACAGTTTAATTGCCATAAAATGCCAAAAATCTAACTTGATCAGTTTGAAGCGTTGTTTATTTTTTCTTGGGTCGTATTTGACGTCCCGGACAAGTATCATGCGATCCAGTACCGGCTTTATACCAATGTGTCTGGTCTGGACTATGGCAGGCGATAATACAGGCACGATTGGCGGAATTCCAGTTTAATTGCCACAAAATGCCTAAAAATGTAACTTGAACATTTCGAAGTGTTGGTTATAGTTCCTTTGATACTATTTGATGTCCTGAACAAATATCATATGATCTGGTACCGGCTCCCTACCAAGGCTTCCGGCTTGGACCATGGCAGGCGATAATACATGTAGGACTGGCGGAATTCCAATTTAATTGCCATAAAATGCCAAAAAATGTAACTTGATCATTTAAAAACGTTGGTTATGGTTCCTTGGGTCTTATTTGATGTCCCGGACAAATATCATGAGATCTGGTATCGGCTCGGTACCAAGGCGTCAGCCCTGGACCATGGCAGGCGATAATACATGCACGACTGGCGGAATTCCAGTTTAATTGCCATTAAATGCCAACCAATGTAACTTGATCATTTCGAAGCATTGGTTATTGTTCCTTGGGTCGTATTTTACATCCCGGGAAAATATCATGCGATCCGGTACCGGCTCCATATCAAGGCGTCCAGCCTGGACCATGGAAGGTGATAATACAGGCACGACTGGCGGAATTCCAGTTAATTTTCATAAAATGCCAAAAAATTTAACTTGATCATTTCGAAGAGTTGGTTATGGTTCCTTGGGTTGTATTTGATGTCCTGGACAAATATCATGCGATCCGGTACCGGCTCCGTACCAAGGCATCCGGCCTGGACCATGGCAGGCGATAATATAGGCACGACTGGCAGAATTCCAATTTAATTGCGATAAAAGTCAAAAAATGTAAATTGATCATTTTTAAGCATTGGATATGGTTCCTTGGGTCGTATTTGATGTCCCGGAAAAATATCATGCGATCCGGTACCGTCTCTGTACCAAGGAGTCCGGCCTAAACCATGGCAGGCGAACATACAGGCACGACTGGCGGAATTCCAGTTTAACTGCCATAAAATGCAAAAACATGTAACGTGATCATTTCGATGCATTGGTTATGGTTCTTTGGGTCGTATTTTATGTCCCGGACAAATATCATGCAATCCGGTACCGGCTCCGTACCAGGGCGTCCAGCCTGGACCATAGGAGGCGATAATACATGTACGACTGGCGGAATTCCAGTTTAATTTCCTTAAAATTCCAAAAAATGTAACTTGATTATTTCGAAGCGTTAGTTATGGTTCCTTGGGTCGTATTTGATGTCCCGGAAAAATATCATGTGATCCGGTAGCGGCTCCGTACCAAGGCGTCCGGCTGGGACCATGGCAGGTGATAATACAGGCACGACTGGCGGAATTCCAGTTTAACAGCCATAAAATTCCAAAAAATGTAACTTGATCATTACGAAGCATTGGTTATGGTTATTTGGGTCGTGTGTGATGTCACGAACAAATATTATGCGATCGAGTACTAGTTCCGTACCAAGGCAACCGACCTGGGCCATGGAAGGCGATAATACCGGCACGACTGGCGGAATTCCAGTTTAATTGCCATAAAATGCAAAAAAAATGTAACATGATCAATTCGGAGCATTGGTTATGGTTCCTTGGGTGGTACTTGATGTCCCGTAAAAATATCATGCGATCCGGTACCGTCTACATAGCATGGAAAAAAAAGGCGTCCGACCTGGACCACGACAGGCGATAATACCGGCACGATTGGCGGAATTCTAGTTTAATTGCCATAAAACGCCAAAAAATGTAACTTGATCATTTTGAAGCGTTGGTTATGGTTCCTTAGGTCGTACTTGATATCCCGAAAAAATATCATGCGATCCGGTGCCGGCTCCCTACCAAGGTATCCGGCCTGGACCATGTCAAGCGATAATACAGGCACGACCGGCGTAATTCCAGTTTAATTGCCTTAAAATACCAAAAAAAAGTAACTTGATCATTTCTAAGCGTTAGTTATGGTTCCTTAGGTCATTTTTTATGTCTCGGAAAAATATCACGCGATCCGGTACCTGCTCTGTACCAAGGCGTCCGGGCGGGACCATGGCAGGGGATAATACAAGCACGATTGGAGGAATTCCAGTTTAATTACCATAAAATGCAAAAAAAATGTAACGTGATCATTTTGAAGAATTGGTTACGATTCCTTGGGTCGTATTTGATGTCCCAGAAAAATATCATGCGATCCGATACCGACTACGTACCAAGGCATACGGCCTAGACCACGAGAGGCGATAATACAAGCACCACTGGCGGAATTCCAGTTAAATTGCCAGAAAATGCCAAAAAATATAACTTGATCATTTTGAAGCGTTGGTTATGGTTCCTCGGTTAGTATTTGATATCCCGGACAAATATCATGTGATCTGGTACCGGCTCCGAACCAAGGCGTCCGGCCTGGACCATGGCAGGCGATAATACAGGCCCCACTGGCGGAATTCCAGTTTAAAGTCCATAAAATACCAAAAAATGTAAATTGATCATTTCGAAGCATTGGTTATGGTTCCTTGGGTAGTATTTGATGTCCCGGAAAAATATCATGTGATCTGGTACTGGCTCCGTACCAAGGCGTCCGACCTGGACCATGGTAGGCGATAATACAGGCACGAATGGCGGAATTTCAGTTTAATTGCCACAAAATGCCAAAAAATTTAACTTGATCATTTCGAATAGTTGGTTATGGTTCCTTGGGTCATATTTGATGTCCCGAAAAAATATCATGCGATTCCATACCGGCTCCGTACCAAGGCGTCCGACTTGGACCATGGGAGGCGATAATACAGGCATGACAGGCGAAATTCCAGTTTAATTGCCATAAAATGGCGAAAAATGTAACTTTATCATTTCGAAGCGTTAGTTATGGTTCCTTGTGTCATATTTGATGTCTCGGACAAACATCATGCCATCCGGCACCGCCTCCGTACCAAGGCGTTCGACATGGACCATGGCAGGCGATAATACAGGCATGACTGGCGGAATTCCAGTTTAATTGCCATAAAATTCCAAAAAAAGTAACTTGATCATTTTGAAGCGTTAGTTATGGTTCCTTGGGTCGTATTTGATGTCCCGGTCAAATATCATGCGATCTGGTACCGGCTCCGTACCAAGGCATCTGGCCAGGACCATGGCAGGCGATAATACAGGCACAATTGGCGGAATTCCACTTTAATTGCGATAAAATGCCAAAACATTTAAATTGATCATTTCGAACCGTTGGTTATGTTTCCTTGGTTAGTATTAGATGTCCCAGAAAAATATCATGCGATCCAGTACCGACTCCGTACCAAGGCGTCCGGCCTGGACCATGGAAGGTGATAATACTGGCACGACTAGCGGAATTCCAGTTTAGTTGCCATAAAATGCCAAAAAATCTAACTTGATCATTTTGAAACGTTAGCTACCGTTCCTTAGGTCGTATTTGATGTCCTGAATAAATATCATGCGATCCGGTACCGGCTCCGTACCAAGGCATCTGGCCGGGACCATGGCAGGCGATAATACATACACGACTGGCGGAATTCCAGTTTAATTGCCATAAAATGCCAAAAAATTTAAATTGATCATTTCGAAACGTTGGTTATAGTTCTTTGGGTTGTATTTGATGTCCTGAAAAAATATCATGCGATCCGGTACCGGCTTCCTACCAAGGCGTTCGGCCTGTACCATGACAGGCGATAATACAGGCACGACTGGCGGAATTCCAGTTTAATTGCCATAAAATGCCAACAAATGTAACTTGATTATTTTGAAGCGTTAGCTATGGTTGCTTGGGTCATATTTGATGTCCCACACAAATATCATGCGATCCGGTACCAGCTCCGTACCAAGGCATCCGGCTGGGACCATCGCATGCGATAATACAGGCACGACTGGCAGAATTCCGGTTTAATTACCATAAAATGCAGAAAAAATGTAACGTGATCATTTCGAAGAGTTGGTTATGGGTCATTAGGTCGTATTTAATGTCCCGAACAATTATCAGGCGATCCGGTACCGGCTACGTACCTAGGCGTCCGGCCTTGACCATGGTAGGCGATAATACAGGCACGACTAGCGAAATTCTAGTTTAATTGCCATAAAAACTCCAAAAAATGTAACTTGATCATTTTGAAGCGTTATTATGGTTCCTTGGGTTATATTTGATGTCCCACACAAATATCATGCGATCCGTTACTGGCTCCGTACCAAGGCGTCCGGTCTGGACCATGGCAAGCGATAATACAGGCACGACTCGCGGAATTCCAGTTTAATTACGATAAAATGCTAAAAATGTAAATTGATCATTTCGAAGCGTTGGTTATGGTTCATTAGGTAGTATTTGATGTTTCGGAAAAATATCATACGATCCGGTACCGTCTCTGTACTAAGGCATCCGGCCTGGACCATGGTAGGCGATAATACATGCACGACTCGCGGAAATCCAGTTTAATTGCCATAAAATGCAAAAGAAATGTAACGTGATCATTTCGAAGCATTGGTTATGGTTCCTCGGGTCGTATTTGATGTCCCGGACAAATATCAAGAGATCCAGTACCGGTTACATACCAAGGCGTCCGGCCTGGGCCATGGCAGGCGATAATACAGGCACGACTAGCGGAATTCTAGTTTAATTGCCATAAAATTCTAAAAAATGTAACTTGATCATTTTGAAGCGTTGTTTATGGTTCCTTGGGTTGTATTTGATGTCCCAGACAAATATCATGCGATTAGGTACCGGCTCCATACCAAGGCGTCCGGCCTGGACCATGGCAGGTTATAATACAGGCTTGACTGGCGGAATTCTAGTTTAATTACCATAAAATGCCAAAAAATGTAACTTGATCATTTCGAAGCGTTCGTTATGGTTCCTTAGGTCATATTTGATATCTCGGAGAAATATCATGCGATCCGCTACCGGCTCCGTACCAAGGCGTCCTGGACCATGGCAGGCGATAATACAGGCACGACTGGCGGAATTCCTATTTAATCGTAAGAAAATGCGAAAAAATGTAACTTGATCATTTCAATGCGTTGGTTATGGTTCTTTGGTTCGTATTTGATTTCCCGGACAAATATCATGCGATTCGATACCGGCTCCGTACCAAGGCGTCCGGCCTGGACCATGGCAGGCGATAATACATGCACGATTGGCGGAATTCCAGTTTAATTGCCATAAAATACCAAAACATGTAACTTTATCATTTCGAAGAGTTAGTAATGGTTCCTTGTGTCATATTTGATGTCTCGGACAAATATCATGCCATCTGGTACCGCCTCCGTATCATGGCGTCCGACCTGGACCTTGGTAGGCGATAATACAGGCATGACTGGCGGAATTCCAGTTTAATTGCCATAAAATGCCAAAAATGTAACTTGATAATTTTGAAGCGTTAGTTATGGTTCCTTGGGTCATATTTGATGTCTCGGACAAATATCATGCGATCCGATACCGGCTCCGTACCAAGGCGTCCGGCATGGACCATGGCAGACGATAATAGAGGCACGATTGGCGGAATTCCATTTTAATTGCCATAAAATGCCAAAAATGTAACTTTATTATTTCAAAGATTTAGTTATGGTTCCTTGTGTCATATTTGATGGCTCGGACAAATATCATGACATCCGGTACCACCTCCGTACCAACACGTCCGACCTGGACCATGGCAGGCGATAATACAGGCATAACTGGCGGAATTCCAGTTTAATTGCCATAAAATTCCAAAAAATGTAACTTTATCATTTTGAAGCGTTATTTATGGTTCCTTGGGTCGTATTTGATGTCCCGGACAAATATCATGCGATCTGGTACCGGCTCCGTACCAAGGCATCCAGCCAGGACCATGGAAGGCGATAATACTGGCACGACTAGCGGAATTCCAGTTTAATTGCCATAAAATGCCAAAAAATGTAACTTTATCATTTCGAAGAGTTAGTTATTGTTACTTGTGTCATATTTGATGTCTCAGACAAATATCATTTCATCCGATAGCGCCTCCGTACCAGGGAGTCCGACCTGGACCATGGCAGGCGATAATACAGGCATGACTGGCGGAATTCCAGTTTAATTGCCATAAAATGCCAAAAAATGTAACTTGATCACTTTGAAACGTTAGTTATGGTTCCTTGGGTCGTATTTGATATCCCGGACAAATATCATTCGATCTAGTACCAGCTCCGTACCAAGGCATCCGGCCAGGACCATGGCAGGCGATAATACAGGCAGGAGTGGCAGAATTTCAGTTTCATTGCGATAAAATGCCAAAAAATGTAACTTGATCAGTTCGAAGCGTTGGTTATGGTTCTTTGAGTCGTATTTGATGTCCCGGACAAATATCATGCGATCTGATACCGGCTCCGTACCAAGGCGTCCGGCCTGGACCATGGCAGGCGATAATACATTCACGATTGGCGGAATTCCAGTTTAATTGCCATAAAATGCCAAAAAAATGTAACTTTATCATTTCGAAGAGTTAGTTATGGTTCCTTGTGTCATATTTGATGTTTCATACAAATATCATGCCATCCGATACCGCCTCCGTACCAGGGCGTCTGACATGGACCCTGGCAGGCGATAATACAAGCATGGCTAGTGGAATTCCAGTTTAATTGCCATAAAATGCCAAAAAATTTAACTTGATCATTTTGAAGCGTTAGTTATGGTTCCTTGGGTCGTATTTTATGACCCGGATAAATATCATGTGATCCGATACCGATTACATACCAAGGCGTCCGGCATGGACCACGTCAGGCGATAATACAAGCACAACTGGCATAATTCCAGGTTAATTGCCATAAAATGCAAAAAATGTAACTTGATCATTTCGAAGCATTAGTTATGGTTCCGTGGGTCGTATTTGATGTCCAGGAAAAATATCATGCGATTCGATACCGGCTCCGTACTAAGGCGTCCGGCCAGGACCATGTCAGGCGTAAATACAGGCACGACTGGCTGAATTCCAGTTTAATTGCCATAAAATGCAAAAACAAATGTAACGTGATATTTTCGAAGCGTTGGTTATGGTTCCTTGGGTCGTATTTGATGTCCCGGACAAATATCATACAATCCAGTACCGGCTACGTACCAAGGCTTCCGACCTGGACCATGACAGGTGATAATACAAACACGACTGGCGAAATTCCAGTTTAATTGCCATAAAATGCCAAAAAACATAACTTGATCATTTCTAAGCGTTGGATATGGTTCCTTGGGTCGTATTAGATGTCCCGGACCAATACCATGCGATACTGTACCGGCTCCGTACGAAGGCGTCCGTCCAGGACCATAGGAGGCGATAATAGCGACTGGCGAAATTCCAGTTTAGTTTCCACAAAATGCAAAAAAATGTAACTTGATCATTTCGAAGCGTTAGTTATGGTTCCTTGGATTGTATTTGATGTCCCAAAAAAATATCATCTGATCCGGTACCGGCTCTGTACCAAGGCGTCCGGCCTGGACCATGGCAGGCGATAAAACATGCACGACTGGCGGAATTCCAGTTTAATTGCCAGAAAATGCAAAAAAATGTAACTTGATCATTTCGAAGTGTTAGTTATGGTTCCTTGGGTAATATTTGATTTCCCGGACAAATATCATGCGATCCGGTAACGGCTCCGTACCAAGGAGTCCGACCTGGACCATGGCAGGCGATAATACAGGCCTCACCGGCGGAATTCCAGTTTAATTGCCATAAAATGCCAAAAATGTAACTTGATCATTTTGAAGCGTTGGTTATTTTTCCTTGGTTCGTATTTGATATCCCGGACAAATAACATGTGTCCAGTACCGGCTTCGTACCAAGGCGTCTGGCCTGGACCATGGCAGGCGATAATTTAGGCACGACTTGCTGAATTCCAGTTTAATTGCCATAAAATGCCAAAAAATGTAACTTGATCATTTCGAAGTGTTGGTTATAGTTCCTTCTGTAGTATTTGATGTCCTAAACAAATATCATGCGATCTGGTACAGGCTCCATACCAAGGCGTCCGGCTTGGACCACGGCAGGCGATAATACATGCAGGATTGGCGGAATTCAAATTTAATTGCCATAAAATGCAAAAAAATGTATCTTGAACATTTCAAAAAGTTGGTTACAGTTACTTGGGTCGTATATGATGTCCCGAACAAATATCATGTGATCCAGCACCGGCTCCGTACGAAGGCATCAGGCCTGGACCATGGCAGGCGATAATACAAGCACGACTAGCGGAATTCCAGTTTAATTGCCATAAAATGCCAAAAAATTGTAACTTGATCATTTCGAAGAATTGGTTATGGTTCCTTGGATCATATTTTCTGTTCCAGACTAATATCATGCGATCCGGTACCGGCTCCATACCAAGGCGTCCTGCCTGGACCATGGCAGGCGATAATACAGGCACGACTGGCGGAATTCCAGTTTAATTGCCATAAAATGCCAAAAATTCTAACTTGATCATTTCGAAGCGTTGGTTATGGTTCCTTGGGTCATATTTCATGTTCCAGATAAATATCATATGATCGGTACCGGCTCCGTACCAAGGCATCTGGCATGGACCATGGCAGGCGATAATACCGGCACGACTGGCGGAATTCCAGTTTAATTGCCATAAAATGCCAAAAAATGTAAAGTGATCATTTCAAAGCATTGGTTATGGTTCCTTGGGTCGTATTTAATGTCCCATAAAAATATCATGCGATTCTGTACCGGCTCCGTACCAAGCCGTCCGGCCTGGACCATGGTAGGCGATAATACATGCACCACTGGCGAAATTCCAGTTTAATTGCTATGAAATGCCAAAAAATGTAACTTGATCACTTCGAAGTGTTAGTTATGGTTCCTTGGGTCGTATTTGATGTCCCAGATAAATATCATGTGATCCGATACCGTATCCGTACTAAGGCGTTTGGCCGGGACCATGGCAGGCTATAATACAGGCACGACTGGCGGAATTCCAGTTTAATTGCCATAAAATGCAAACAAATGTAACATGATCATTTTGAAGCATTGGTTATGGTTCCTTGGGTCGTATTTGATGTCCCAAACAAATATTATGCGAACCGATATGAGCTACATACCAAGGCGTGCGACCTGGACCACGACATGCGATAATACAGGCACGACTGGCGGAATTCCAGTTTAATTGCCATAAAAGTCCAAAAAATGTAACTTGATCATTTTGAAGCATTGGTTATGGTTCCTTGGGTCGTATTTGATGTCACGGATAAATATCATGTGATCCGGTACCGGCTCCGTACCAAGGCATCCAGCCTGGAGCATGGCAGGCGATAATACAAGCACGACTGGCGGAATTCCAGTTTTATTGCCATAAAATGCAAAAAAAATTAAATTTATCATGTCGAAGAATTAGTTATGGTTCCTTGGGTCGTATTTGATGTCCCGAAAAAATATCATGTTATCCGGTACTGGCTCCGTACCAAGGCGTCCGACCTGGACCATGGCAAGCGATAATACGGGCATGACTAGCCGAATTGCAGTTTAATTGCCATAAAATGCAAAAATAAATGTAACTTGATCATTTTGAAGAATTGGTTATGGTTCCTTGGGTCATATTTGATATCCCGCACAAATATCATGTGCTCCGGAACCGTCTACGTACCAAGGCGTCTGGCCTGGACCACGACAGGCGATAATATAGGCACGATTGGCATAATTCTAGTTTAATAGCCATAAAATGCCAAAACAATATAACTTGATCACTTCAAAGCATTGGTTATGGTTCCTTGGGCCGTATTTGATGTCCCGGACAAATATCATGCGATCCGGTACCGGCTACGTACCAAGGCGTCCAGCCTGGACCATGGCAGGTGATAATACTGGCACGACTGGCGGAATTCCAGTTTTATTGCCATAAAATGCCATAAAATGCAACTTGATCATTTTGAAGCGTTGGTTATGGTTCCTTGGATCGTATTTGATGTCCCGGATAAATATCATGTGACCCGGTACCGGCTCCGTACCAAGGCATCCGGTTGGGACCATGGCAGGCGATAATACAGGCACGACTTACGGAATTCCAGTTTAATTGCCATAAAATGCCAAAAAATATAACTTGATCATTTATAAGCGTTGGTTATGGTTCCTTGGGTCGTATTAGATTCCCAGGACAAATATCATGCGATCCGGTACCGGCTCCTTATAAAGGCGTCAGGCCTGGACCATGGGAGGCGATAATAACGATTGGCGAAATTCCAGTTTAATTGCCATAACATGCCAAAAAATGTAACTTGATCATTTAGAAGCGTTGGTTATGGTTCTTTGGGTCGTATTAGATTCCCCGGACAAATATCATGCGATCCGGTACCGGCTCCTTACAAAGGCGTCAGGCCTGGACCATTGCAGGCGATAATAACGACTGGCGAAATTCCAGTTTAATTGCCATAACATGCTAAAAAATGTAACTTGATCATTTCGAAGCATTAAATATGGTTCCTTGGGTTGTATTTGATGTCCCGGACAAATATCATGCAATCCGGTACTGGCTCATTACAAATGCGTCCGGCCTGGACAATGGCAGTCTATAATACAGGCACGACTAGCGGAATTCCTTTTTAATTGCCAGAAAATGCAAAAACAATGTAACGTGATCATTTCGAAGCATTGGTTATGGTTCCTTGGGTCGTGTTTGATGTCCCGGATAAATATCATGTGATCCGATACCGACTACATACCAAGGCGTCCGGCATGGACCACGTCAGGCGATAATTCAAGCACGACTGGCAGATTTCCAGGTTAATTGCCTTAAAATGCCAAAAAATATAACTTGATCATTTCGAAGTGTTAGTTATGGTTCCTTAGGTCGTATTAGATGTCCCGGAAAAATATCATGCGATCCGGTACCGGCTCCGTATGAAGGCGTCCGGCCACAACCATAGGAGGCGATAATAGTGACTGGCTGAATTCCAGTTTCATTGCCATAAAATGCCAAAAAATGTAACTTGATCATTTCTAAGTGTTGGTTATGGTTCCTTGGGTCTTATTTGATGTCGCGGAAAAATATCATGCGGTTCAGTACTAGCTCCGAACCAAGGCGTCTGGCCTGGACCATGGCAGGCGATAATACAAGCACGATTGACGGAATTCCAGTTTAATTGCAAAAAAATGCCAAAAATTTAACTTGATCATTTCGAAGCGTTAGTTATGGTTCCTTGTGTAGTATTTGATGTCCCGTACAAATATCATGCGATCCGGCACCGACTCCGTACCAAGGCGTTCGGCCTGGACCATGTTAGGCGATAATACAGGCCTGACTGGCAGAATTCGAGTTTAATTGCCATAAAATGCCAAAAATGTAACTTGATCATTTTGAAGCGTTGGTTATGGTTCTTTGAGTGGTTTGATTTCCCGAAAAAATATCATGCGATCCGGTACCGACTCCGTACCAAGGTGTCCGACCTGGATCATGGTAGGCGATAATACAGGCACGACTGGCGGATTTCCAGTTTAATTGCCATAAAATGCAAAAAAATGTAACTTTATCACTTTGAAGCGTTAGTTATGGTTCCTTGTGTTATATTTGATGTCTCGGACAAATATCATGCCATCCAGTACCAGCTCCGTACAAAGGCATCCGGCCTGGACCATGGCAAGCGATAATACAGGCACGTCTGGCGGATTTCCAAATTAATGGCCATAAAATGCCAAACAATGTAACTTGATCATTTTGAAGCGTTGGTTATGGTTCCTTGGGTCGTATTTGATGTTCCGGACAAGTATCATGTGATCCGGTACCAGCTCCGTATAAAGGCGTCCGGCCTGGACCATGGTAGGCAATAATACAGGCACGCATGGTGGAATTCCAGTTTAATTCCCATAAAATTCCAAAAATGTTACTTGATCATTTCGAAGCGTTGGTTATGGTTCCTTGGGTCATATTTGATTTCCCAGACAAATATCATATGATTCGCTACGAGCTCCGTACCAAGGCGTCTAGCCTTGACCTTTGCAGGCGATAATACAGGCACGACTGGCGGAATTCCAGTTTAATATCCATAAAATGCCAAAAAATTTAACTTGATCATTTCAAAGCGTTGGTTATGGTTTCTTGGGTCGTATTTGATATCTGGGACAAATATCATGCAATCCGGTACTGATTCCGTACCAAGGCGTCTAGCCTTGACCTTGGCAGGCGATAATACAGGCACGACTGGCGGAATTCCAGTTTAATTGCCATAAAATGCAAAAAAGTGTAACGTGATCATATCGAAGCATTGGTTATGGTTCCTTGGGTCATATTTGATGTCGTGGAAAATATCATGCAATACGATACCGGCTACGTACTAAGGCGTACGGCCTGGACCATGGTAGGCGATAATACAGGCACGACTGGCCGAATTCCAGTTTAATTACCATCAAATGCCAAAAAATGTAACGTGATCATTTCAAAGCGTTGGTTATGGTTCCTTGGGTCATATTTGATTTCCCAGACAAATATCATATGATTCGATACGAGCTCCGTACCAAGGCGTTTGGCTTGGACCATGGCAGGCGATAATACAAGCATGATTAACGGAATTCCAGTTTAATTACCATAAAATGCCAAAAAAAGTAACTTGATCATTTGGAAGCGTTATGGTTCCTTGTTTCGTATTTGATGTCCTGAACAAATATCATGTGATCCTGTACCGGCTCCGTACCAAGGCATTCGGCCTGGACCATGGCAGGTGATAATACAGACACGACTGGCGGAATTGTAGTTTAATTGCCATAAAATGCCAAAAAATGTAACTTGATCTTTTTGAAGCGTTGGTTATGGTTCTTTGAGTGGTATTTGATGTACCAGAAAAATATCATGCGATCCGGTACCGACTCCGTAGCAAGGCGTCCGGCCTAGACCATGGTAGGCGATAATACATACACGACTGGCAGAATTCCAGTTTAAGTTCCATAAAATGCCAAAAAATAACTTGATCATTTCAAAGCGTTGGTTATGGTTCCTTGGGTCGTATTTGATATCTCGTACAAATATCATGCAATCCGGTACCGGATCCGTCCCAAAGCGTCCGGCCTGGACCATGGCAGGCGATACTTGAGGCACGGCTAGCGGAATTCCAGTTTAATTGCCATAAAATGCCAAAAAATCTTACTTGATTATTTCGAAGCATTGGTTATGGTTCCTTGGGTCTTATTTGATGTCCCGGAAAAATATCATGCAATCATGTACAGGCACCGTACCAAGGCGTCCGGCCATGACCATGGTAGGCGATAATACAGGCACGACTGGCTGAATTCCAATTTCATTGCCATAAAATGCCAAAAAATGTAACTTGATCATTTCTAAGTGTTGGTTATGGTTCCTTGGGTCGTATTTGATGTCCCGGACAAATATCATGCGGTTCAGTACTAGTTCCGAACCAAGGTGTCTGGCCTGGACCATGGCAGGCGATAATACAAGCACGATTGACAGAATTCCAGTTTAATTGCTATAAAATGCCAAAAATTTAACTTGATCATTTCGAAGCGTTAGTTATGATTACTTGTGTAGTATTTGATGTCCCTTACAAATATCATGCGATCCGGCACCGGCTCCGTACAAAGGCGTTCGGCCTGGACCATGGCAGGCGATAATACATGCACGATTGGCGGAATTGTATTTTAATGGCCATAAAATGCCAAAAAATGTAAATTGATCATTTCGAAGCGTTGGTAATGGTTCTTTGAGTTGTATTTGATGTCCCGGACAAATATCATGTAATCCGGTACCGACTCCTTACCAAGGCGTCCGGCCTGGACTATGGCAGGCGTTAATACAGGTACGACTGGCAGAATTCCAGTTTAATTTCAATAAAATGCCAAAACATTTAACTTGATCATTTCAAAGCGTTCGTTATGGTTCCTTGGGTCTTATTTGATGTCCCGGAAAAATATCATGCGATCCAGTATGGGATCCGTACCAAGCCGTCCGGCCTGGACCATTGTAGGCGATATAGGCACCACTGGCGGGATTCCAGTTTAATTGCCATAAAATTCCAAAAAATGTAACTTGATCATTTCGAAATGTTAGTTATGGTTCCTTCGGTTGTATTTAATGTCCCAGAAAAATATCATGCGATTCGGTATCAGTTCCATATCAAGGCGTCCGGCCTGGACCATGGCAGGCGATAATACATGCATGACTAGCGGAATTCCAGTTTAATTGCCATAAAATTCCAAAAAATGTAACTTTATCATTTCAAAGCGTTAGTTATGGTTCCTTGTGTCATATTTGATGTCTCAGATAAATATCATGCCATCTGGTACCTGCTCCGTACAAAGGCGTCTGACCTGGACCATGGCAGGCGATAATACAGGCACGTCTGGCGGAATTCCAAATTAATTGCCATAAAATGCCAAACAATGTAACTTGATCATTTCAAAGCATTAGTTATGGTTTCTTGGGTCTTATTTTATGTCCCGGACAAATATCATGCGATCCGTTACCGGCTCCGTATCAAGGCGTCCGGCCTGGACCATGGCAGGCGATAATACAGGCACAACGGGCGGAATTCCAGTTTAATTGCAATAAAATGCCAAAAAATTTAACTTGATCATTTCGAAGTGTGATTTATGGTTCCATGGGTCATATTTGATGTCCTAAACAAATATCATGCGATCCGGTACCGGCTCCTTACAAAGGCATCAGGCCTGGACCATGCTAGGCGATAATAACGACTGGCGAAATTCAAGTTTAATTGCCATAACATGCCAAACAATGTAACTTGATCATTTAGAAGCGTTGGTTATGGTTCTTTGGGTCGTATTAGATTCCCCGGACAAATATCATGCGATCCGGTACCGGCTCCTTACAAAGGCGTCAGGCCTGGACCATGGCAGGCGATAATAACGACTGACGAAATTCCAGTTTAATTGCCATAACATGCCAAAAAATGTAACTTGATCATTTCGAAGCATTAAATATGGTTCCTTGGGTTGTATTTGATTTCCTCGACAAATATCATGCAATCTGGTACTGGCTCCGTATGAAGGCGTCCGGCCACGACCATAGGAGGCGATAATAACGACTGGCGAAATTCCAGTTTAATCTTCATAAAATGCCAAAAAATGTAACTTGATCATTTTGAAGCGTTAGTTATGGTTCCTTGGGTTGTATTTGATGTCCCAGAAAAATATCATGTGATCCGGCACTGGCTTCGTACCAAGGCGCCCGGCATGGACCATGGCAGGCGATAAAACATGCACGACTGGCGGAATTCCTGTTTAATTGCAAGAAAATGCCAAAAAATATAACTTGATCATTTCGAAGTGTTGGTTATGGTTCCTTGGATCGTATTTTATTTCCCTGACAAATATCATGCGATCCAGTAACGGCTCCGTACCAAGGCGTCCGGCCTGGACCATGCTAGGCGATAATACAGGCCTGACTGGCAGAATTCGAGTGTAATTGCCATAAAATGCCAAAAATGTAACTTGATCATTTTGAAGCGTTGGTTATGGTTCTTTGAGTGGTATTTTATGTCCCGAAAAAATATCATGCGATCCGGTACCGACTCCGTACCAAGGTGTCCGACCTGGATCATGGTAGGCGATAATACAGGCATGACTGGCATAATTCCAGTTTAATTGCCATAAAATGCCAAATAATGTAACTTTATCACTTCGAAGCGTTAGTTATGGTTCCTTGTGTCATATTCGATGTCTCGGACAAATACCATGCCATCCAGTACCAGCTCCGTACGAAGGCATCCGCCCTGGACCATGGCAAGCGATAATACATGCACGTCTGGCGGATTTCCAAATTAATGGCCATAAAATGCCAAACAATGTAACGTGATCATTTTGAAGCGTTGTTATGGTTCCTTGTGTCGTATTTGATGTTGCGGACAAGTATCATGTCATCCGGTACCAGCTCCATTTAAAGGCGTCCGGCATGGACCATGGTAGGCAATAATGCAGGCACGCATTGCGGAATTCCACTTTAATTGCCATAAAATTCCAAAAATGTTACTTGATCATTTCGAAGTGTTGGTTATGATTCCTTGGGTCGTATTTGATGTCCCGGAAAAATATCATGCGATCCGGTACCGGCTCCATACCAAGGCGCCCGGCCTGGACCATTGCAGGGGATAATACAGGTACGACTAGCAGAATTCCAGTTTAATATCCATAAAATGCCAAAAAATTTAACTTGATCATTTCAAAGCGTTGGTTATGGTTTCTTGGGTCGTATTTGATATCTGAAACAAATATCATGCAATCCGGTACTGATTCTGTACCAAGGTATCTAGCCTGGACCATGGCAGGCGATAATACAGGCACGACTCGCGGAATTCTAGTTTAATTGCCATAAAATGCAAAAAAGTGTAACGTGATCATATAGAAGCATTGGTTATGGTTCCTTGGGTCGTATTTGTTGTCGTGGAAAATATCATGCGATCCGGTACCGGCTACGTACTAAGGCGAACGGCCTGGACCATGGTAGGCGATAATACAGGCACGACTGGCGGAATTCCAGTTTAATTACCATACAATGCCAAAAAATGTAACTTGATCATTTCAAAGCGTTGGTTATGGTTCCTTGGGTCGTATTTGATTTCCCAGACAAATATCACGCGATTCGATACAAGCTCCGTACCAAGGCGTCTCGCCTGGACCATGGCAGGCGATAATACAAGCATGATTGACGGAATTCCAGTTTAATTGCCATAAAATGCCAAAAAAAGTAACTTGATCATTTGGAAGCGTTAGTTATGGTTCCTTGTTTCGTATTTGATGTCCCGGAAAAATATCATGTGATCCTGTACCGGCTCCGTACCAAGGCATTCGGCCTGGACCATGGCAGGTGATAATACAGACACGACTGGCGGAATTGTAGTTTAATTGCCATAAAATGCCAAAAAATGTAACTTGATCTTTTTGAAGCGTTGGTTATGGTTCTTTGAGTGGTATTTGATGTACCGGAAAAATATCATGCTATCCGGTACCGACTCCGTACCAAGGCGTCCGGCCTAGACCATGGCAGGCGATAATACATACACGACTGGCAGAATTCCAGTTTAATTTCCATAAAATGCCAAAAAAATTAACTTGATTATTTCAAAGCGTGGTTTATGGTTCCTTGGGTCGTATTTGATATCTCGGACAAATATCATGCAATCCGGTACCGGCTCCGTACCAAAGCATCTGGCCTGGACCATGGCAGGCGATACTTGAGGCACGGCTAGCGGAATTCAAATTTAATTGCTATAAAATGACAAAAAATCTTACTTGATTATTTCGAAGCATTGGTTATGGTTCCTTGGGTCTTATTTGATGTCCCGGAAAAATATCATGCAATAATGTATAGGCATCGTACCAAGGCGTCCGGCCATGACCATGGTAGGCGATAATACAGGCACGACTGGCTGAATTCCAGTTTCATTGCCATAAAATGCCAAAAAATGTAACTTGATTATTTCGAAGCATTGGTTATGGTTCCTTGGGTCTTATTTGATGTCCCGGAAAAATATCATGCAATAATGTATAGGCATCGTACCAAGGCGTCCGGCCATGACCATGGTAGGCGATAATACAGGCACGACTGGCTGAATTCCAGTTTCATTGCCATAAAATGCCAAAAAATGTAACTTGATTATTTCGAAGCATTGGTTATGGTTCCTTGGGTCTTATTTGATGTCCCGGAAAAATATCATGCAATAATGTATAGGCATCGTACCAAGGCGTCCGGCCATGACCATGGTAGGCGATAATACAGGCACGACTGGCTGAATTCCAGTTTCATTGCCATAAAATGCCAAAAAATGTAACTTGATCATTTCTAAGTGTTGGTTATGGTTCCTTTGGTCGTATTTGATGACCCGGACAAATATCATGCGGTTCAGTACTAGCTCCGAACCAAGGCGTCTGGCCTGGACCATGGCAGGCGATAATACAAGCACGATTGACGGAATTCCAGTTTAATTGCCATAAAATGCCAAAAATTTAACTTGATCATTTCGAAGCGTTAGTTATGGTTCCTTGTGTAGTATTTGATGTCCCGTACAAATATCATGCGATCCGGCACCGGCTCCGTACCAAGGCGTTCGGCCTGGACCATGGCAGGCGATAATACATGCACGATTGGCGGAATTGTATTTTAATGGCCATAAAATGCCAAAAAATGTAAATTGATCATTTCGAAGCGTTGGTAATGGTTCTTTGAGTGGTATTTGATGTCCCGGACAAATATGATGTAATCCGGTACCGACTCCATACCAAGGCGTCCGGCCTGGACCATGGCAGGCGTTAATACAGGTACGACTGACAGAATTCCAGTTTAATTTAAATAAAATGCCAAAACATTTAACTTGATCATTTCAAAGCGTTCGTTATGGTTCCTTGGGTCTTATTTGATATCCCGAAAAAATATCATGCGATCCAGTATGGGATCCGTACCAAGCCGTCCGGCCTGGACCATTGTAGGCGATATAGGCACCACTGGCGGGATTCCATTTTAATTGCCATAAAATTCCAAAAAGTGTAACTTGATCATTTCGAAACGTTAGTTATGGTTCCTTGGGTTGTATTTAATGTCCCAGAAAAATATCATGCGATTCGGTATCGGCTCCATACCAAGGCGTCCGGCCTGGACCATGGCAGGCGATAATACACGCATGACTAGTGGAATTCCAGTTTAATTGCCATAAAATTCCAAAAAATGTAACTTTATCATTTCAAAGAGTTAGTTATGGTTCCTTGTGTCATATTTGATGTCTCAGATAAATATCATGCCATCTGGTACCTGCTCCGTACAAAGGCGTCTGACCTGGACCATGGCAGGCGATAATACAGGCACGTCTGGCGGAATTCCAAATTAATTGCCATAAAATGCCAAACAATGTAACTTTATCATTTCAAAGCATTAGTTATGTTTTCTTGGGTCTTATTTTATGTCCCGGACAAATATCATGCGATCCGTTACCGGCTCCGTATCAAGGCGTCCGGCCTGGACCATTGTAGGCGATATAGGCACCACTGGCGGGATTCCATTTTAATTGCCATAAAATTCCAAAAAATGTAACTTTATCATTTCAAAGCATTAGTTATGTTTTCTTGGGTCTTATTTTATGTCCCGGACAAATATCATGCGATCCGTTACCGGCTCCGTATCAAGGCGTCCGGCCTGGACCATGGCAGGCGATAATACAGGCACAACGGGCGGAATTCCAGTTTAATTGCCATAAAATGCCAAAAAATTTAACTTGATCATTTCGAAGTGTGGGTTATGGTTCCATGGGTCGTATTTGATGTCCTGAACAAATATCATGCGATCCGGTACCGACTCGGTACCAAGGCGTCCGGCCTGGACCATGGCAGGGGATAATATAGGAATGACTGGCGGAATTCTAGTTTAATTGTGATAACATGCCAAAAAATGTAAATTGATCATTTTGAAGCGTTGGTTATGGTTACTTGGGTCGTATTTGATGTCCCGGACAAATATCATATGATCCGGTACCGTCTTTGTACCAAGGCGTCAGGCCTGGACCATGGCAGGCGATAATACAAGCACGACTAGCGGTATTCCAGTTTAACTGCCATAAAATGCAAAAAAAGGTAACGTGATCATTTCGAAGCGTTGGTTATGGTTATTTGGGTCGTGTTAGATGTCCTAGAAAAATATCATGCGATCCGGTACCGTCTTTGTACCAAGGCGTCAGGCCTGGACCATGGCAGGCGATAATACAAGCACGACTGGCGGTATTCCAGTTTAACTGTCATAAAATGCAAAAAAAGGTAACGTGATCATTTCGAAGCATTGGTTATGGTTATTTGGGTCGTGTTAGATGTCCTAGAAAAATATCATGCGATCCGGTACCGTCTTTGTACCAAGGCGTCAGGCCTGGACCATGGCAGGCGATAATACAAGCACGACTGGCGGTATTCCAGTTTAACTGTCATAAAATGCAAAAAAAGGTAACGTGATCATTTCGAAGCATTGGTTATGGTTATTTGGGTCGTGTTAGATGTCCCAGAAAAATATCATGAGATCCGGTACCGGCTCTGTACCAAGGCGTCCGGCCGGGGCCATTGCAGGCGATAATAGAGGCACGATTGGAGGAATTCCAGTTTAATTACCATAAAATGCAAAAAAATGTAACGTGATCATTTCGAAGCACTGGTTACGGTTCCTTGAGTTGTATTTGATGTCCCGGACAAATATCATGCGATCCGATACCGACTACGTACCAAGGCATCCGACCAGGACCACGAGAGGCGATAATATAGGCACCACTGGTGGAATTCCAGTTTAATTGCCAGAAAATGCCAAAAAATGTAATTTTATCATTTCGAAGCATTGGTTATGGTTCCTTGGGTAGTATTTGATGTCTCGAAAAAATATTATGCGATCCGGTACTAGCTCCATACCAAGGCGTCCGACCTGGACCATAGCAGGCGATAATACAGGCACGACTGGCGGAATTCCAATTCAATTGCCATAAAATGCCAAAAAATGTAACTTTGTCATTTTGAAGCGTTGGTGATGGTTCCTTGGGTAGTATTTGATGTCCCGAAAAAATATGATGCGATCCGGTACAAGCTCCATACCACGGCGTCCGGCCTGGACCATAGCAGGCGATAATACAGGCACGACTGGCGGAGTTCCAGTTTAATTGCCATAAAATGCCAAAAATGTAACTTTCTCATTTTGAAGCATTAGTTATGGTTCCTTGGGTCGTATTTGATGTCCCGGACAAATATCATGTGATCCGCTACCGACTCCGTACCAAGGCATCCGGCCATGACCATGGCAGGCAATAATATAGGCACAACTGGAGGAATTCCAGTTTAATCACCATAAAATGCAAAACAAATGTAACGTGATCATTTGGAAGCATTGGTTATGGTTCCTTGGGTCTTATTTGATGTCCCGAACAAATATCAAGCAATCCGGTACCGGCTTCGTACCAAGGCGTCCAGCCTGGACCACGAGAGGCGATAATACAGGCACGCCTGTCGACATTCCAGTTTAATTGCCATAAAATGCCAAAAAATGTAACTTGATCATTTCGAAGGTTTGTTATGGTTCCTTGGGTCGTATTTGATGTCCCGGACAAATATGATGTGATCTAGTACCGGCTCCGTACCAAGGCGTCCGGCCTGGACCACGACAGGCGATAATACAAGCACGACTGGCGGAATTCTAGTTTAATTTCCATAAAATACCAAAAAATGTAACTTGATCATTTCGAAGGTTTGTTATGGTTCCTTGGGTCGTATTTGATGTCCCGGACAAATCTGATGTGATCTAGTACCGGCTCCGTACCAAGGCGTCCGGCCTGGACCACGACAGGCGATAATACAAGCACGACTGGCGGAATTCTAGTTTAATTTCCATAAAATACCAAAAAATGTAACTTGATCATTTCGAAGCATTAGTTATGGTTATTTGGGTTGTATTTGATGTCCCGGATAAATATCATGCTATCCGGTGCCGGCTCCGTACCAAGGCGTCCGGCCTGGACCATGGCAGGCGATAATACGAGCACGACTGGTGGAATTCCAGTTTAATTGCCATAAAATACCAAAAATGTAACTTGATCATTTCGAAGCGTTAATTATTGTTCCTTGGGTCGTATTTGATGTCCCAAACAAATATCATGCAATCCGGTACCCGCTCCGTACCAAGGCGTCCGACCTGGACCATGGTAGGCCATAATAAAGGCACGAATGGCGGAATTCCTGTTTAATCGCCAGAAAATGCCAAAAAATGTAACTTGATCATTTCAAAGCGTTGGTTATGGTTCTTTGGCTAGTATTTGATGTCCCAGAAAAATATCATGCGATTCGGTACCTGCTCCGTACCAAGGCGTCCGTCCTGGACCATGGCAGGCGATAATAGAGGCACAACTGGCGGAATTCCAGTTTAATTGCCATAAAATGCAAAAAAAAAAATGTAGTGTGATCATTTTGAAGCGTTGGTTATGGTTCCTTGGGTCGTATTTGATGTCCCGGACAAATATCATGCGATCCGGTATCGGCTCCATACCAAGGCGTCCGGCCTGGACTTAGGCAGGCGATAATACGACACGACTGGCTGAATTCCAGTTTAACTGCCATAAAATGCAAAAAAAAAGTAACGTGATCATTTCAAAGCATTGGTTATGGTTATTTGGGTCGTATTTGATGTGACGGACAAATATCATGCGATCCAATACCGACTACGTACCAAGGCGTCCGTCCTGGACCACGGTAGGCGATAATACACGCACGACTGGCGGAATTCCAGCTTAATTGCCATAAAATGCCAAAAAATGTAACTTGATCATTTCGAAACATTTTTTATGGTTCCTATGGTAGTATTTGATGTCCCAGAAAAATATCATGCGATCCGGTACCGGCTCCGTACCAAGGCGTCCGACCTGGAGCATGGTAGGCGATAATACTGGCACGACTGGCGGAATTCCAGGTTAATTGCCATAAAATGCCAAATAATGTAACTTAATAATTTTGAAGCGTTGGTTATGGTTCCTTGGGTCATATTTAATGTCCCGGACAAATATCATGCAATCCACTACAGGCTTCATACCAAGGCGTTCGTCCTGGACCATGGCAGGCGATGTTACAGGCACGACTGGCGGAATTCCTGTTTAATCGCAAGAAAATGCCAAAAAATGGAACTTGATCATTTCGAAGCGTTGGTTATGGTTCTTTGGGTCGTATTTGATGTCCCAGACAAATATCATGCGATCCAGTACAAGCTTCATACCAAGGCGTTCTGCCTGGACCATGGCAAGCGATAATACAGGCACGACTGGTGGAATTCCAATTTAATCGCTAGAAAATGCCAAAAAATGTAACTTTATTATTTCGAAGCGTTGGTTATGGTTCCTTGCGTCGTATTTGATGTCTCGAACAAATATCATGCGATCCGGTACCGGCTCTGTACCAAGGCGTCTGGCCTGGACCATGGCAGGCGATAATACATGCACGACTTGCGAAATTCCAGTTTAATTGCCATAAAATGCCAAGAAATGTAACTTAATAATTTCGAAATGTTAGTTATGGTTCCTTGGTTCATATTTGATGTCCCGGAAAAATATCAAGCGATCCGATACCGGCTTCGTACCAAGGCGTCCGGCCTCGACCATGGCAAGCGATAATACAGGCACGACTAGCGGAATTCCTGTTTAATCGCCAGAAAATGCCAAAAAATGTAACTTGATCACTTCGAAGAATTGGTCATGGTTCTTTGGGTCGTATTTGATGTCCCGGACAAATATCATGTGATCCGGTACCGGCTTCGTACCAAGGCGTCTGGCCTGGATCATGGCAGGCGATAATACTGGCACGACTGGCGAAATTCCTGTTTAATTGCCATAAAATGCCAAAAAAATTAACTTCATCATTTTGAAGCGTTGGTTATGGTTCCTTGGGTCGTATTTGATGTCCCGGACATATATCATGCGATCCAGTACAGGCTTCGTACCATGGCGTTCGGCCTGGACCATGGCAAGCGATAATATAGGCATGACTGGCGGAATTCCAGTTTAATTGCCATAAAATTCCAAAAAATGTAACTTGATCATTTTTAAGCGTTAGTTATGGTTCCTTGTGTCATATTTGATGTCTCATAAAAATATAATTCCATCCGGTACCGGCTCCGTACGAAGGCGTCCGGTCTGGACCATGGTAAGCGATAATACAAACATGTCTGGCAGAATTCTAGTTTAATTGCATATAATATGCCAAACAATGTAACTTGATAATTTTGAAGCGTTGGTTATGGTTACTTGGGTCTTATTTTATTTCCCGGACAAATATCATGTGATACGGTACCGGCTCGGTATCAAGGCGCCTAGCCTGGACCATGTCAGGCAATAATACAGGCACGACTAGCGATATTCCAGTTTAATTGCCATAAAACGCCTAAAACTTTAACTTGATCATTTCGAAGAGTTGGTTATGGTTCCTTGGGTCGTATTTGATGTCCTGGACAAATATCATGTGATCCGGTACCGGCTCCATACCAAGGCGTGCGACTTGGACCATGGCAAGCGATAATACAGGCACGACTGGCCGAATTGCAGTTTAATTGCCATTAAATGCAAAAACAAAATGTAACTTGATCATTTTGAAGCGTTGGTTATGGTTCCTTGGGTCGTATTTGATGTCCGGACAAATATCATGCGATTCGGTACCGGCTCCGTACCAAGGCGTCCGGCCTGGACCATGGCAGGCGGAATTCAAGTTTAATTGCCGTAAAATGCCAAAAACCGTAACTTGATCATTTTGAAGTGTTGGTCATGGTTACTTGGGTCGTATTTGATGTCCCGGAGAAATATCATGTTATCCGGTACCGGCTTCGTACTAAGGCGTCCGGCCGGGACTATGGCAGGCGATAATACAGGCACGACTGTCGGAATTCCAGTTTAATTGCAATAAAATTCCAAAAAATATAACTTGATCATTTCAAAGAATTGGTTATGAATCCTTGGGTTGTATTTGATGTCCTGGACAAATATCATGCGATTCAGTACCGGCTCCGTACCAAGGCGTTCGGCCTCGACCATGGCAGGCGATAATACATGCATGTCTAGCGGAATTCCTTTTTAATCGCCAGAAAATGCCAAGAAATGTAACTTGATCATTTGGAAGCGTTGGTCATGGTTCTTTTCGTCGTATTTTATGTCCCGGAAAAATATCATGTGATCCAGTACTGGCTCCGTACCAAGGCGTCTGTCCTGGACCATGGCAGGCGATAATACATGCACGACTGGCGGAATTCCCGTTGAATTACCATAAAATGCCAAAAATGTAACTTTATCATTTCGAAGAGATAGTTATGGTTCCTTGTGTCTTATTTGATGTCTCGGACAAATATCATGCTATCCGGTACCGGCTCCGTACAAAGGCGTCCGGCCTGGACCATGGCAAGCGATAATACAGGCACGTCTGGCGGAATTCCTGTTTAATTGCCATAAAATGCCAAACAATGTAACTTGATCATTTCGAAGCGTTGGTTAGGGTTCCTTGGGTCGTATTTGATGTCCCGGAAAAATATCATGTGATCCGGTACCGGATCTGTATCAAGGCGTCCGGCCTGGACCATGTGAGGCAATAATACAGGCACGACTGGCGGATTTCCAGTTTAATTGCCATAAAACACCTAAAAATTAAACTTCATCATTTTGAAGAGTTGGTTATGGTTCCTTGGATCGTATTTGATGTCCTGTACAAATATCATGAGATCCGGTACTGGCTCCGTACCAAGGCGTCCGACCTGGACCATGGAAGGCGATAATATAGGCACTACTGGCCGAATTGCAGTTTAATTGCCATAAAATGCAAAACAAAATATAACTTGATAATTTGGAAGCGTTGGTTATGGTTCCTTGGGTCGTATTTGATGTCCCGAACAAATATCATGTGGTCTGGTACCGGCTACGTACCAAGGCGTCTGGCCTAGACCACGACAGACGATAGTACAGGCACGACTAGCAGAATTCTAGTTAAATTACCATAAAATGCCGTAAATTGTAACTTGATCATTTCAAAGCGTTGGTTATGGTTCCTTGGGTCGTATTAGATGTCTCGAACAAATATCATGTGATCCGGTACCGGCTCCGTACCAAGGCGTCTAGCCTGGACCATGGCAGGCGATAATACATGCACGACTAGCGAAATTCCAGTTTAATTGCCATAAATTTCCAAGAAATGTAACTTGATCATTCGAAACATTAGTTATGGTTCCTTGGGTCATATTAGATGTCCCAAAAAAATATTATGCGATCTGATACCGGCTCCGTACCAAGGCGTCCGGCCTGGACCATTGTAGGCGATAATACAGGCGCGACTGGCGGAATTCCTGTTTAATCACCAAAAAATGCAAAAAAAATTTAAATTGATCATTTCGAAGCGTTTTTCATGATTCCTTGGGTCGTATTTGATGTCCTGGACAAATACCATGCGATCCGGTATCGGCTACGTACCAAGGCGTCCGGCCTGGACCATGGCAGGCGATAATACTGGCACGACTAGCGGAATTCCAGTTTATTTGCCATATAATGCAAAAAAATGTAACTTGATCATTTCGAAGCGTTGGTAATGGTTCCTTGGGTCATGTTTGATGTCCCGGAAAAATATCATGCGATACAATACTGCCTCTGTATCAAAGCGCTTTGGCTGTGCCATGTCAGGCGATAATACATGCACGACTAGCGAAATTCCAGAGTAATTGCCATAAAACGCCTAAAACTTTAACTTGATCATTTCGAAGAGTTGGTTATGGTTCCTTGGGTCGTATTTGATGTCCTGGAAAAATATCATGTGATCCGGTACCGACTCCGTACCAAGGCGTCTGGCCTGTACCATGGCAGGCGATAATACATGGACGACTAGCGAAATTCCAGTTTAATTGCCATAAAATGCCAAGAAATGTAACTTGATAATTTTGAAACGTTAGTTATGGTTCCTTGGGTCGTATTTGATGTCCCGGACAAATATCAAGCTATCCGATGCCGTCTCCATACCAAGGCGTCTGACCTCGACCATGGCAGGCAATAATACAGGCACGACTGGCGGAATTCTTGTTTAATCGCCAGAAAATGCCAAAAAATGTAACTTGATCATTTTGAAGCATTGGTTATGGTTCCTTGGGTCGTATTTGATGTCTCAAAAAAATATCATGTGATCTGGTACCGGCTACGTACCAAGGCGTCCGTCCTGGACCATGGCATGCAATAATACTGGCACGACTGGAGGAATTCCAGTTTAATTGCCATAAAATGCCAAAAAATGTAACTTGATCATTTTGAAGCATTGGTTATGGTTCCTTGGGTCGTATTTGATGTCCCGTACAAATATCATGCGATCCACTACAGGCTTCGTACCATGGCGTTCGGCCTGGACCATGGCAGGCAATAATACAGGCACGACTGGCAGAATTCCAGTTTAATTGCCATAAAATGCCAAAAAAATGTAACTTGATAATTTCAAAGCGTTGGTTATGGTTCCTTGTGTCATATTTGATGTCTCGGAAAAATATCATGCCATCCGGTACCGGCTCCGTACGAAGGCGTCCGGCCTGGACCATGGTAAGTGATAATACAGGCATGTCTGGCGGAATTCCAGTTTAATATCCATAAAATGCCAAACAGTGTAACTTGATCATTTTGAAGCGTTGGTTATGGTTAATTGGGTCATATTTGATGTCCCTGACAAATATCATGTGATACGGTACCGGCTCTGTATAAGGTGCCTGGCCTGGACCATGTCAGGCAATAATACAGGAACGACTAGCGGAATTCCCGTTTAATTGCCATAAAATGCCTAAAACTTTAACTAGATCATTTCGAAGAGGTGGTTATGGTTCCTTGCGTCGTATTTTCTGTCCCGGACTAATATCGTGCAATCCGGTACCGGCTCCGTACCAAGGCGTCCAGCTTGGACCATGGCAGGGGATAAACATGCACGACTGGCGGAATTCCAGTTTAATTGCCATAAAATGCCAAAAAATGTAACTTGATCATTTCGAAGCGGTGGTTATGGTTCCTTGTGTCGTATTTGATGTCCCGGACAAATATCATGCGATCCAGTACTGGCTACGTGCCAAGGAGTTCGGCTTGGACCATGGCAGGCGATAATACAGGCACGACTGGCGGAATTCCAATTTAATCGCCATAATATGCCAACAAAAGTAACTTGATCATTTCGAAGCGTTGGTAATGGTTCCTTGGGTCATATTTGATGTCCCGAAAAACTATCATAAGATACGGTACCGGCTCTGTATCAAGGCGCCTGGCCTGGACCATGTCAGGCGATAATACAGGCCCGACTAGCGGAATTCCAGTTTAATTGCCATAAAACGCCTAAAAGTTTAACTTGATCATTTCGAAGAGTTGGTTATGGTTCCTTGGGTCGTATTTGATGTCCTGGAAAAATATCATGTGATCCGGTACCGGCTCTGTACCAAGGCCTCCGACCTGGACCATGGCAGGCGATAATACAGGCACGACTGGCCGAATTACAGTTTAATTACCATAAAATGCAAAAAAATGTAACTTGATCATTTCAAAGGGTTGGTTATGGTTCCTTGGGTCGTATTTGATGTCCCGGACAAATATCATACGATTCGGTACCGTATCCGTACCAAGGCGTCCGGCCTGGACCATGGCAGGAGATAATACTGGCATGACTGGCAGAATTCCACTTTAATTGCCATAAAATGCCAAAAAATGTAACTTGATCATTCGAAGCGTGGGTTATGGTTCCTTGGGTCATATTTGATGTCCCAGAAAAATATCATGCGATTTGGTACCGGCTCCGTACCAAGGAGTCCGGCCTGGACCATGGCAGGCGATAATACATGCACGACTGGCGGAATTCCAATTTAATTGCCATAAAATACCAAAAAAAGTAACGTGATCATTTTGAAGCTTTGGTTATGGTTCCTTGGGTCGTATTTGATTTCCCTGACAAATACCATGCGATCCGGTACCGGTTCCGTACCACGGTGTCTGGCCTGGACCATGACAGGTATAATACAGGCACCACTGGCGGAATTCCAGTTTAATTGCTATAAAATGCCAAAAATTGTAACTTAATCATTTCGAAGAATTGGCTATGGTTCCTTGGGTTGTATTTGATGTCCCGGAAAAATATCATGCGATCCGGTACCAGCTACGTACCAAGGCATCCGGCCTGGACCATGTCAAGCGATAATACAAATACGATTGGCGGAATTTCACTTTAATTGCCATAAAATGCCAAAAAATGTAACTTGATCATTTCTAAGAATTGGTTATGGTTCCTTGGTTCATATTTTCTGTCCTGGACTAATATCATGCAATCCGGTACCGGCTCCGTACCAAGCCGTTCGGTCTGGACCATGGCAGGCGATAATACAGGCACGACTGGCGGAATTCCAGTTTAATTGCCATAAAATGCCAAAAAATGTAACTTGATCATTTCGAAGCATTGGTTATAGTTCCTTGGGGTCGTATTTGATGTCCCGAACAAATATCATGCGATCCAGTACCGACTACATACCAAGGCATCCGGCTTGGACCACGTTAGGCGATAATACAGACACGACTAGCGGAATTCCAGTTTAATTGCCATAAAACGCCTAAAACTTTAACTTGATCATTTCGAAGAGCTGGTTATGGTTCCTTGGGTCATATTTGATGTCCCGGAAAAATATCATGCAATATGGTACCGGCTCCGTACCAAGGTGTCCGGCCTGGACCATGGCAGGCGATTATACTGGCACGACTTGCAGAATTCCGGTTTAATTGCCATAAAATACCAAAAAATATAACTTGATCATTTTGAAGCGTTGGTTATGGTTCCTTGGGTCGTATTTGATGTCCCGGAAAAATATCTTNCCATAAAATGCAAAAAAATGTAACTTGATCATTTCGAAGCGTTGGTTATGGTTACTTGGGTCGTATTTGATGTCCCGAACAAATATCATGTGATCCAGTACCGGCTCCATACTAAGTCGTCCTACCTGGACTATGGCAGGCGATAATACAGGCACGACTGGCGGAATTCTAGTTCAATTGCCATAAAATGCCAAAAAATGTAATTTCGAAGCGTTGGTTATGGTTCCTTGGGTCGTATTTCATGTCCCGGAAAAATATCATATGATCCGGTACCGGCTACGTACCAAGGCGTCCGACTTGGACCATGGAAGGCGATAATACATACACGATTGGCGGAAATCCAATTTAATCGCCATAAAATGCCAAAAAATGTAACTTGATCATTTCATAGTGTTGGTTATGCTTCCTTGGGTCGTATTTTATGTCCCGAACAAATATCATGTGATCCGGTACCGGCTCCTTACCAAGGCATCTGGCCTGGACCATGGTAGGCGATAATACTAGCACGACTGACGGAATTCCAGTTTAATTGCCACAAAATGCCAAAAAATGTGACTTGATCATTTCGAAGTGTTGGTTATGGTTCCTTGGCTTGTATTTGATGTCCAGGAAAAATATCATGCGATCCTGTACCGGCTCCGTACCAAGGCGTCCGGCTTGGACCATGGCAGGCGATAATACAGGCACGACTGGCGAAATTCCAGTTTAATTGCCATAAAATGCCAAAAAATGTAACTTGATCATTTCGAAGCGTTGGTTATGGTTCCTTGGGTCTTATTTGATGTCCCGGAAAAATATAATGTGATCCGGTACCGGCTACGTACCAAGGCGTCCAGCCTGGACCTTGGTAGGTGATAATACATGCACGACTGAAGGAATTCCAGTTTAATTGCCATAATACCAAAAAATGTAACTTGATCATTTAGAAGCACTGGTTATGGTTCCTTAGGTCGTATTTGATGTCCCTGAAAAATATCATGGGATCCGGTACTGGGTTCATACCAAGGCGTCCGGCCTGGACGATGTCGGGTGATAATACAAGCACGACTGGCGGAATTCCAGTTTAATTGCCATAAAATGCCAAAGAATGTAACTTGATCATTTAGAAGCGTTGGTTATGGTTCCTTGGGTCGTATTTGATGTTCCCTGACAAATATAATGGGTATCCGTACCAAGGCGTCCGGCCTGGACGATGTCGGGTGATAATACAAGCACGACTGGTAGAATTGCAGTTTAATTGCCATAATACCAAAAAAATGTAACTTTATCATTTCAAAGCTTTGGTTATGGTTTTTTGGGTCGTATTTGATGTCCGAAGAAATATCATGTTGTTGACCCAAGTCACTGCATAGTTTTGAAGATTCACAAATGTCTGACCAGTTGAACCAGGTCCATCAAAGCACACATAATAGACCTGACGCGTTGGCACATGAACCGTATATGCATAGGAGATAAATGTGATTGTGAAGTATCAATGAACCAAGAGAGTGTCTCCTAATGCGAAAAGGTTGTTGATTAATAAAAGGACAAAATTTTAATTTAGCAAGGATAGTAACGAAGGAAGGAAGTTGAGTTGAAAACGAACTCTTTCACCCAGGAACAGTTGAATTAGGACTGAACGACAAACTCAATGCCTGACTCTATAAATACATGAAGTATTCTTGCTTGAAGAAGAGACACACATATACTGAAGTGAATCAAGATCTGAAAGAAAAATTCCCAGAGATTTTGCAAGTAGAATTACTGTGCGATACAAAGGCTACACACCAGCTAGAAGAACCAGTTCCATTTGTTTTTCTTTTAGTCTAGTTGGTTGTAGTAGGAGTTTTAATATTGTATCTTTTCAGCCTTCATAGAAGCAATTGTAATAGGTACACTTTGCCCAAGCTAGATTTAACTTGATGTTTGTAGAAATTAGCTAGAGACTAGTTACTACGTAGGGATTAGAGTTAATCTTAGGATTACAAAAGAGTTTATTTTGTAAGTCCGTTTGGCTCAGAGTATTAGTGAAGTGTTTGAGAAAAGCCTACTGAGGAGTAGGTCGTGGTTTTTTCATCTTTTGAGCCAGGTGTTTTCCACGTAAAAATCTCTGTGTTTTTACTTTACTGCTTTTATTATTCCGCAACAGTAGAAGTTGGAACACCAAGAAGAACCAGGTTCTTCTAGTGAGACAACACTCGGAAAATTGGGTACCACACAATTAACTTATCTTCTTGTGTGGTATTGACGTCTAAAACATCAATTGGTATGTAAGCAGGTTATCCTTGATAGGCTAACACCTTGGAAAATATCAAGATGAGTGCACCACCTGGAAACTGAGAGGGTCAATCAACTGAAAGGACACCACTCTTCAATGACCAGTATTACTCTTGGTTGAAAAATAGGATGAAGGATCACCTGATTGGAGAAGACTATGAACTCTGGGACATAGTCACTGATTGTTCTCTAGCCACCATGAAGAAGATTTCTGAAGGTGTAGAAGTACCAAAGACAAGAGCTGATTGCACTGCTGAGGATCTGAAGAAGTGGGAGAAGAATGCAAAGGCCAAAAAGTGGCTAGTGTGTGGACTAGGTACAGACGAGTATAGCAGAATCCAAAGCTGCACCACTGCCAAAGAGATCTGGGATACCTTGCAAGTAGTTCATGAAGGAACAACTCAGGTACTCTACTATACTCTCAGTATGAAAACTTCACTATGAAAGAAGGAGAGACTATCCAGGAGATGTACACAAGGTTTACAACCTTGACTAATAAACTAAAGTCTCTTGGAAGAGTCATCTTGAAGAAGACGGGGTTGAGAAGATCCTGGAAAGGGTCTTGCGAATTTCCTGGGAAAGAAAAATCACTGCTATCCAGGAATCCAAAAATATGGCAACCCTGAGATTGGATGAGCTGATTGGAAACCTCACTGCCTATGAACTTAGAAGGTAGACAATGAAGATGGATGGTCCAAAGAAGGAGAGGATTCTAACACTGAGGATCATAGAAGGAGCAGATCTGGAGGAAAATGAGATGGCCAGGATTACCAAAGAATTCCGAAACTTTCTCATGGGGAAGAAGGGCATCTCTAGAGAAGGAAACTACAACAAAGCAAAAGCTCCAGAAAGTCCAACCAACGAGGGATGCTACAAATGTGGTAAGACTGACCATCTCATCAAAAACTATCCTCAGTGGGAAGTAGAATGGAAAAAGGAGAGATATGAAAGAAGGAACAGGAAGAAGGAACTGGTCCAACCCAAGAAAACCACAACAAAGGCTATGGTTGCTTCTTGGGGGGAAAGTTCAGATGAAAAATCAGAAGATGGGGAGACTGAAGATCTGGCGCTCATGGCAATAGGTGAATCTGATGAGGAATCACATGAAGAACCATAGGTAAGTATTTCCCATCTTAAAAAAAAAATAAAGTTCCTATCTAAAGAAAATATCTCTGAGTTGCTACTTGATTTCATAGATGATTTTGAGGAAACAACCAAAGAGAGGGATCAACGCTCTAAAGAATGTGCAATTCTAAAAGCAAAGTGCATGAACCTGGAAATCAGAGTTAGTGAATCTGAAAAGAAAAACACTGTCTTGTTAAACCAGGTTCATCGACTTGAGACTGAGATTCTAGAACTAAAATTTGAGAACTTAAAACTGAGATTAGGATCGAGTAATAAGGTTATTGATCACTCTCATGTCATCTTAGAGGAAAACCTGGGAAAAATAAAAGATAAAATGTATGCCAAGGATGAACAGATAAGATCACTTAAAGAAGAACTTGGAAAAGTCAAACATGAATTAGATAGAACTTGTAAATGGAATAAATCCTCTGATGCCTTGACATGGCTTCAAGAGAATGATAGTAGGAACCGGAGAGGGCTTGGTTTTGGGATTCAATAGCCAAGTGGGATCCCAAAACCAAGTATCTCACTCTCCCTGAGAATAAAATCTGCACCCACTGTGGTAAGACTGACCACTACAAATATGAGTGTACTGCAAAAAAGTAGGCCAGTCGAAAAAATTAGAGGTTTGTCAAAAAGAAAAACTTGCTACCAAATTGGGCAAGGAAAAATTTCATTCATCCATTCTCTCATAGAAAAGGACACCAAACTAGTTTGGGTTCTTAAAACTAACCCCTGATTTCTTTTTGTAGGTAGAAGTGAAAGAAAGCAGCCAAATTTGGTTCTTGGATTGTGGCTTCTCTAAGCATATGACAGGGAACAAGGAACAGTTCCTTTCACTTGAAAGCCTTAAAGGAGGGAATGTCTCCTTTGGGAATGAAAAGAAAGGTGAAATTATTGGGGTCGGCAAGGTAAGTAAAGATGACACACGTTCAATAGAACATGTGTACCTGATAGATGGATTGAAATATAGCCTAATCAGTGTGTCACAACTGTGTGATAGAGCTAACCTTATTGCTTTCACTTCCATAAAATGTTTTGTGATCAACCTGCTTACTGACAAGATTGT
>ML349429.1:27252-44256 GCA_005239505.1 Nicotiana paniculata | reverse complement strand
CACAATCGTATTCTACTCAAAAATCCGTAAACAAAATCTCTCTCTTCTCTACAAATCATTTTTGAACAACGAAATCCATAACATAAAAGGGGGTTAAATGCTAGAGGTTGTAACAATCCAAACGATCCCACTACATCAGGACCCTTTCGGCGGTAATGATAGTATCTTGTACCTGAACCGGTGGCTCACTTTTTCTAAGTAATGGGGAAGAGGACCGAAACGTGCCGAACACCTATACTGATCATGGCATAAACCATGCCTAGATACCCGAAAATCGAAATCAATTGAAAAAGAAAATCAAGAGTGCTTGGTCCCAGATAGCAGCTCCTGATGAACTGCCCAGCTAGGCACGATCGCAGACAGACACAAATGGGGCCTTGTGCGCCCTGCAAGAGATTACCGGGGGTCTCGGTACCAGGGGGCGCGGGAACAAGAAACTCCAGTAAAGTAAGTTATAATTTTGAATCCCTTTAGATATTTTCTTTTTTTTGGTTTGTTAATTGACCCCTTTAGATCTGAATTAAGTGGATCTTAATTATCTGAAATCGAGAATTATTAACTTCAATATCAGGTGATTTCCTTTCGCGGTTTCAATTCGTTGAAACACAATAAAAAAGATTTTTTAACAGATTATTTTTTGCAAATAGAGATGAAAGAATAACATGGACGAGGAGAAGGGTTTACTATATTTACACATTGATGTATAAATATAGTAAACTCCATCCCTCTTCCATTCAATTTTATTATTTTATCAATACCTCCTCATCTACCACAAAACCAAAACGGAAATTGCATGTATATATAAATACCAACAATCTCCACTCTTCCTTCTCAAAAAACAGTTCCAATCTACCTTTGGAACAAGGAATTGTTTAAAAAACTGTTCTGAATGATGAAAACTAACAATCCTTCATATTTCATGTTAACTCTTCTATTTACTATACCAATAATAATTTCAAGTACAAGTTTTGTGCATGGATTTAACGTGATTGATAAATGTTGGAGAACAGATGCAAATTGGAGGAGTCACAGGCAACAATTAGCTAAATGTTGTGTGGGTTATTCTGGAAAGATGACTAATAATATTGGGGACGACGTGGTACAATATAAGGTTACAGATCCTAGCGACGATCCCCTAAACCCTAAACCCGGAACCCTAAGATATGCGATGACACATGTCCAAGGAAAGGTTTGGGTAACTTTCCAAAGAGACATGACTATTAGGCTCCAAAAACCTCTCTTAGTTAGCAGTTTCACCACCATTGATGGCCGTGGAGTTAAGGTTAACATTGCTGATGGTGCTTGTCTAATGCTCCAAAGGGTATGTACCACTAGAACATTTTTCTTAGAGTTGATCGACATATATATTCTAATAATATAAAAGTATTTTTACATTATCAGGTCAATTATAAGATAATTAACTATAGGTTGTCCACAAAAAAATGGGATTAGTAACCTGGAAAATAACACGAAAAATAAAATTATTAACCTGGAAAATAAAACAAGTTGCCTTCAGATTAAAATACACTAATAATAAAAGAATCTACACTATCCATGTATATTAAACCGTTTTCCTAATAGATGGAGTATTAGACATAGGCGGAACTAGTCCTTCCAAGTGGATCCTACAACTTTTGGCTCGAATTATATGTATACATATAAGGGTGACAATTTGAGCCCAAACCTAATTGATTCGCCCAATCCGCCTAAGGTTGTGTTGGTCATTAACCCGTCCATTTGTTGAACTCAACCCATCTTAACCCAACCTATTTCAGCCCATTTAAAGTTACGTTGGTTTTAGCCCAAATTGATCCATGAGTAACTTTGCTAAAATATCTTTAAAATAACTTTCTTTTTATTTGATGTCACATTTGACCAATAATAAAAGAAAAAAGTCTTATTTGATAGTTAAACAATTCATTAGGAAACAGTACACATTAATTAAAACTTGATAAGCATTGAGTGAGTTGCGCTATGACTCAAATTTTAACTCATCTAACCCCACGTTACTTCTGGACGGGTCAATGACCCGACCATTTATTGACTTAGCCCATTTTGTCCTTCCAAAAATCAACCAAACCCGTCCATTTGACACTCATGTATACATAGTATACCTATAATATACAAATAGATAGCACAATAGCACATACGAATTCACTAGTTCTAAATTCAGGATGCGTCTGTGACTAACTATATGTATGTAATTGACTGTCATGTTTTTTTTTATAAAGTAAATAATATGATTTTTCACATGATTTTTTTAGGTGACAAATGTGATCATTCATGGTCTAAGAATCCACCATTGCAAGGCACAAACAGCATCAACAGTCTTGGGACCTGATAGAAAAATAGTAAATGTGGGTCCAGTGGATGGAGATGCAATTAGAATGTTGACTTCTTCCAAGATTTGGATTGACCATAATACCCTTTTCGATTCTGAAGATGGTTTAATTGATGTCACTCGTGGTTCTACTGATATTACAATATCCAATAATTGGTTTAGGACCCAAAATAAGGTTATGTTATTAGGTCATGATGATGGATTTCTTAGAGACAAGAACATGAAGGTTACTGTTGCATTCAATTATTTTGGTCCTAATTGCAATCAAAGAATGCCAAGGTACATACTCTACAAATTAAATAATTGTTACATTCAAGTTTATTTTTAAGATTTTTTAGTTTCTTGAAACTACAAGATAAATGACTTTATCGTTATATTGATCATGAAGTGCTCCCCATATATAAGTAATGTAGGAGATATTTCTATTTTTCAAAAAAAATTAAAAATTTCCGTTGCTTATCTTTCAATTCATCTCCGACCATCAAAATGAGATGTGAATAATCTATCCTTCTCTCTTTAAAAGAAGGAGAGTTGACTAGGGTAGGAAAGAGGAATGTATGCATTTATAGTAATTCCTTATATATTTCAATTTGTTTGATACTATTTTCTTATTAGTCGTTCTAAAACGAATGATACATTTTCATATTTGAAAATAATTAACTTTGAACTTTCTCATTCACGCCTTAAATCCGTAACCTATTCGTCAATCATGAGTATAGATGAACTTTTTTATTTTTACTTAATATTATTTTTGGAATTTCCATTGATTAATTTTTGTAGGGTTCGTCATGGATATGCACATGTGGTAAACAATCTATACAAGGGATGGGGAAACTACGCAATAGGGGGAAGCATGAACCCTAGCATTAAAAGCCAAGCCAATTATTTCATTGCACCTACAGGAGGAAAGAAAGAGGTAAACCTTTTAACATTCCGTTTTCTTCATTCTTGTTAATATGGTCTCGAATTTTTTAGGGTTTCTTATTCGGTGATTCTCTTAAACAACATCAACTAATTTTCTTTTATAAATATGAAAATGTGAAAATGTGATACGTTTAGTAGTGGTGTCTCAGATCTAAAAAAAGCAGTCCGGTACACTAAGCTTCCCGCTATACGTGAGATTTGAGGAAGCGGCGGACTACAAGATGGTGTCTCAGATCTAATTATCTAAAATAAATAAATGAAGTGCTCTTCTTATAATAACTTAAACTTTAGATGAGGTGGTCAGAACAAAATGAATATAAACAAGATTCATACAATTGACCCCCTACTAGTTTAGAAGTTGATTGAGGTGACAGGCGAATCTCACGTAGACAAAATACGAGAGAGATGCTGAGTATATAACAGACAGATCTTAGACTCTAGTAACGTGTTTTAAAGCCGTGCGGGTGTAAGCTCAAAGCGGACAATATAACTAATGGTCTGGGTTGTTACAATTGCTTGATTAAAATGATGGTGCTACAGATAACATGGAGAAAGGAGGGGGGAGTTGGTGAAGTTTCATGGAATTTCCAATCGGTTGAAGATGTATTTGAGAACGGAGCATCTTTCAGCGAATCGGGTTCGGGTCGTGAGTCCGTGAAGCCAAACTATCTGCCAGATCAAGCTTTTCCAGTGGAAGAAGGAAAAAATGTAAAGGCCTTGACTAGAAATGCTGGTGCTCTGAAATGTTCCACTACTTCTACCTGCTGACTCCCATAGCTAATGTTCACATCTTTGGCTCTCTTTTATTGTGTTTCTCTAGTATTCTTTACTTGGATAATAAATATGTTCCATATACGGTCAAACCTTTCAATAACAGCCCGTTTGTTCCGAATATAAACAACGTATATATAATATAACATGAAAATTGGTTCCGAAAAGAGCTTGGCTTTTATAGTGGAGTGTTGTTATAGAAAGGTATACCTGTAACATCTCTTCAGAGAATTGAGAAAGGAATAATGTAGTTGTAGTTGTATATGGCAGTATATATGTGTATATATATATATATATATGTGTGTGTGTGTGTAGGGAATTAACCTCAAAATGTAGTAATTATATGCAGGTGATGAGCTATGTTGTATGGATTTTATTACCTTCGATCTGTAGTTATTTTGTGCAGATTTTTCAAAATACATAAAAGTTGGCAAAAACTACACATACCAATATTCATACCTGTATTATATGTGTGCCAGCTAGGGTGTACATGGACCGGATTGGTTCGATTTTTATCAAAACCAAACCAAACCAACTATATCGATTTGGATTGATTCGGTTTTGTATCGGGTTTTCGGGTTTTTTTTGTTATATGAATATTATTCAAATTTTACTTTGTTAAAGTTATAGAAAAAGTTTTGATAAGTGAATATATATTTAGTAAATATTGAAAAAATTGACAAAGATATGATCTATTAAAATATTTCAATAGAAGAATTTTGTTATTAACACATGATAGTTATTTTCTTAGTCGTCTATCAATAATTTTTTGTCAATGTACGCTTTCAAGGTTAACACATGAGAGGATCCTAATTTTAATATTTTTTAAAGAAAATTCAATATAAAGTCTTAAAAATATATATATAAATTATATATTTATTTGTCGATTTGGTTCGGGTTTTTTTACTCAATACCAAACCTAGTCGTGTTTTTTAATCGATTTGGTTTGATTTTTCGGTTTGGTGCGATTTTTCGGTTCGATTTGAACACCCCTAGTGCCAGCATCAAAAGAAACCTTAATTGGCCGGGTATTTTTTACTTGAACCTATCCCTCATGTATTAAAAGATCCCAATAATGAAATTTTGTTATTCCTTCTGTTTCATTTTTTTTGGTACTATTTCCTTATTAGTTCGTTTACTAAAAATCACACTCTTATATTTTCTTAATAATTTTTTTTTTATAATTATACAAACGTTATGATAAGCTGTCGCTCAGACTCTTCAAAAATTCTATCCCACCCGTGTCGAAAGTGGCGGAGCCAGGATTTTCATGAAGGACGTCAAATATAAAGAAATAAACTAACCAAGAAATCAAAGAGTGTCATTATATTATACATATTTTAAAAAAAATTACCAAGCTACGTAATGTAATTTTCCGACAAAGGGGTATCGGTTGAAACCCCTTTAGTGCATGTGGCTCCGCCGCTGCATGTCCAATTCTCTAAAAATACACTACTTTGGAAGGATCCGATACGCACCAAATGACATTTACGAAGAGTCTGAGCAATGTAGATGACAAATATTTAAGATCATAAATTTTAGAAACCTTATAGTTGCACAAATGTAATGCCATATATGTGACTATTTCAAAAGTCTACCTCTCTTAAACTCCGATCCAGGTCAATCTATACCAATGCAGCATCAGTTATTATTAAGCTGCATTTTGGACTAGAGATTTCCACGTGAATTTCATTTAAAAGACGACGGGAATATTACTTTTAAGTATTCTCTTCCTTAGTTAACCATTTGGCTTTCCTTATCAAAGTTCTTAAATTCAGAGCTCATTCTAATTTCTGAAGATAGCACTAGCGAACCTTTTTTGTGCATCTAACTGGATAATTGCCAAGCAAAACATTCAACGAAAATTACGCAGGCTTATATCCGTCTTCATGTTATGAGATTGTAAACCATAAAACGAAGAAGAATCTAACAAGGTCAGGAGGCAATTTTGGTGAAAAACAAACACCAGATGCCTATAAACAACAAATAGTCAGTACCAAAGGACAAAAGCCCTTTGGTCAAGAACGTAGCCAGTCGTAATAATAGTCTATATTTGCCTAAATAAACCATTCAGTACGTCCGAAAAAGTCTTCCCGTTGAATTTCCAAGGAGGGACAAGTGCAACTCAATGCAAAATGTAATAAATTACAGTCAGAAGTCGAAGTAAAAGTAACAGAATAATCATGTGTAACGCGACCCACTCTAATACATGAATGTCCAATATGTGAAACAAATCCAAACGGACGACTTAATCACATGGGAACAACACGGGCCTTGTACATGCAAATATAAGCCATATGCCAATCACCTGAAACCAAAAATAAAGCACTTTTATCAATAAACTGACGGAAAGAAGAACACATTCAGGCGCACGTGCAACTAAATATTCCATCTGGTTTACATCTTGATGTTACAAGAATGGATATGCTTTGCCAGACTGAAAATTTGCTGAAGACGTAATGCATTAGTGATTCACTTACCACCTCCTGAAAGTTTAGGGATGTCCTCTTCTCTCTGCGGAATTGGATTGTCATCATCAAATTGAACCCACTTTCCTGCGGTTTACAAAAGAGATTTTCAATATATTATCAGACGGTAGTCCAAGAGCAAGGATTACTAGAACAAAATATCCTCCCAGTTAAACTGACCGTTTTCTTGCTTGACCCAGGCAACATAATGCCCTGAGTCTGCACTTCTTCCCTTGTGAGTCAGCACGGCCACCAAATCATATATTCCAGTCAAGTGGTGCTCCTTCTCAGGCAGAACACCTGAAATGGAGTTCACATAATTGGGCATCATTCAAAAAAGAAAGAACTAATCATTGCGACTCCTCATTCATAACAGAATTCCAAAATTGAGCTCTTAGACTAACCTCCCCTTCTATATCAGAAGCACTAAACTGTTGATAAATATTGATCATTCACAACTACTGCTCCCAATCCAGAACTAGTTAGAGTCCCTTATATAAACCCCTAACATTCATTCTGCTCCAACTGGGCCTAGTTCATTCCAATACTCAGAAATTTTCTTTAAGACCAGTTATGGTGTTATCCAATGCTAGAGGTTCTCCACATTTTCAACATACAAACAAATGTCTAAACAAATTAAAGGACTCCAAGAAAACATCAACTTAATGTAAGTGTATCAACAGAGCTAAACCTTAAGGATCTTCCACAGTTCTATAAATTAAAAGGCACCCCCTTCAATAGAAACTTGTAAAACGCCTGGCTGGTGTCTAGGGACATATAGTAAATTAAAAAGGAAAAAATCTGCTCCAGTTAATAATCTTTATGGGATCCCAACATTGTTAATAGAAGGAATCAAAGATTTAACAAAAGAAGTTTGTATACCCAGTGACTTTGTGAAAAGAATTTTGCATACGCAATGCGGAACATTGTTGTCATAAGAACTGCAAAACCTCATGGAATCCCAATATTACTGCAGAATTATAACTGATAATTAACTAACAGAGTTTCCTTTAAAGCATTGAAAAGGCTATGTGAGTTGGAAGGTAATTCCATATTTCCATGAAAATAATTTCTCTCCCAAACATTACAATGTTAACGGCAGACATTGTTACTAATTAAAATACAGCAGCAGCATATGTTTATTAAGTCATCAAGAAAAGGAGGCGTTTCTCTACCTTCTTGGGTTGTTTTAGATGCTTCTCCACTTCCACTAGATGATTCCTGCATAAACAATAGCAAAAAAAGAAGGAGAAAAGGCAGAAGTTACTTTTAGACATTCTTAATTTCCCACTATAAACCACCTTGTACAGTCCGCCATAGGTGGCCCCAGAAGGTCCCTCTTTATCCCCCTTGAGTCAGTCCTACATTACAAAGATTAATTCATACCTCAGCCTCAGTCATTTTAACGTCGCCGTCAGTTGAGCTTGAAGTTTTCGCACTGGTTTTTAAACCGGCCTTCTTACCTTCAGCATCCCTCAAAACCTAGCAGCAAATTTAGAGTCACGTAATAACAGAACAAGAAAGAGAAAGAGGGGCCAAAGAGGGTCTGGTTTTTCCTCATTTCTTAAAGACATTGATCAATGGGGAAAAAGATATTACCTGGCGAGGACCTTCCAGTTTCTTGCGGAGGTCTTCCGAACAAAAATCATATACATCCAACGACAGCGGGTAATCCACTTTCTGATGGCATAGACATAGTTGAAGATTACCATTTCTTATATCTTAAAGCAACGAGAGATCCAATACATGCACAAATATGAATTACGATTTTGAAATATTAGCAAACCTGTATTACTAAAAAAGCAAGACTTGCTGAGTTTTAATACGAGATATGACTGTTGTTTGAAGCGTAGCAAAATTGTAGTTTCCTAGATTATCATTCTTTTAAGAATAGCTTCCGACATTATCATTTAAGTTCCTGATATAACCAAAATCCATCACATCACATTTACAACTTCTTGTCACATCACTACTAGCGGTGGGTGGAAAAGGAAGTGACGATTCTATTTTTGTCCACAATAAGTTTTATATGTGACAAATGGGTGGTCTAGGTTGGATATGGGTGACACTAACATGAACCTTATTGAGGACATGACCCTTGATAGGAGGGTATGGAGGTCGAGGATTAGGGTAGAAGGTTAGTAGGTAGTTTTTTTAGTTGCTCACCGATAGTCTTAGTAGCACGCATGTCCCTTCATATTCTTAGATTTTTATTGCGTTATGTGATTTTGTTCGCCTCAGGTATTGTATTCCCTGTTGCTATTAATACTTGGTACTACTTATCCTTTATCTCCCTCTTTTTCTTCTCTCTTCCTTCTCTCTTCCTTTCTTTTCTTCTTCTTCATCTCACCATTTCCGAGCTGAGGGTCTATTGGAAACAGCCTCTCTACCTGCATTAGGTACCTCCCCAGACCCCACCTGTTGGGAACATATTGGGTTTGTTGTTGTTGCAATGCATTCTTTTTCTATTCTTTTTTCTATTATTCCCATATTCAATAGATTCTTAACCACAAAGACTATGCTACACCCGAAAACACTACTAGAATAAGCTCTTTAAAAGTTATAACCAATTGAACCTACGGCTTGATGCATCCCCTACCCAAAAAAGGAGACAAAAAGAGGAAAACTACCAAGTATGATACCATTCTTACATAATACTCCCTCCATTTCGTTTTATTGTGACCCTGTTTGACTAGGCGGGAAGACTTTTGAGACTTGTGGTCTTAAACATGCCATAACATTTGTATGGTTATATAAGACTTTTGAAACTTCAGGTTTTAAACATGTAGAACGAATGTGTAGCTATAAATCTTGCCATTAAGAGTAAAAATGAGAAAATTTAGTTACATTATTTCCAAATTTAAAAAGGGATAATACTTTTATAAGCAAACTAAAAAGAAATAAGGTCACATAAACTTAAATAAAAAGAAGAAAATTTATTTTGGTAAGTTTAAAAAAAAACCTTACTACTTTCCAATCAACCATCTAAATAGTACAGATAGGGAACTACAACACAACATTATGCATACAGTCTGAGTCTCAAATCCCAACGGAGATAAAAATACTAGGCGATTTCTTCTATTTGCCTAAACCTTGATGGAGAGAGTCACCCAGTACATGTGCTGGCGAGAAGTAGTAGGTACTCAATAGAATAATCGCAGTGCGCACAAGCTAGCCGGGGCACCACCATTAGAGAGAGAGAGAGAGATACGTATACAAAAAAGTCATATCAGATGAAGAGGAGCTGGGAACCTCACAGGCCTGCTTTCTTTTTCCTCTTTTCACTTCTGTTTGGAATAGATGAGGACAACAACCCCCCCCCCCCCCCCCCCCCCCCCCCCCCGGGTTACCCATGTTCAACACAATATCCAGAACTTATGGCAATGGGTGGGCTCTTATCCCCGAAGGCCGAATCAGATATTTTTGATTGTTAAGAAACTCTACAGATCTTGTATCAACACAAAAGGGACCCAAAAAAAAAGCATATCAGCTTCTCACCAGAACTCTTTTTCAAAAACAATATTATGTACGTACTATCTCACTAGAAAAGCAAAGCATTAACATCACAATATCACATCCTTCTCTTACTTCTTATTTCTAGTAGCTGAAATCTAGTCATGGAAGCATGAGAACTCCTCTGTGTAATTATGCGCAAGTTACACCTACTCCAAGATCAAAACAGAAACTTGAGAGAAGTTTCAGTTAATTTTTTATCGCAAAGACATTATAGACCAAGACTCCCACAACGGCACCACCACATACCGGTCTAAAGTTAAAATATACAGTTCAGAATTTGACAATCGAGAGAGTAGGCGAGACTTTAGAGCACCTAAACATGACAGAACCGCTCATCCTCACAAAACAAAGTAAAACAGTGAACTCCCTTTCTCCATCCCCCTTTCTCAATTCAGGACATGGTAACCTGATCCTTTTTCCCTTTTCGATACATCTTCAAGGAGGACCAACTATTTGATCAATGTGAAAAGGAAGACGAGCAAGACAACATACCCGCAAAATCTTTGCCTTTTGATTTGATTCCCTTTTCCAGAAAAACCGGACGAACTGAATGGTCAAGTATCTATTCATCAAATGAAAAAGAAATAGTAAAATAGGAGAAGATTTTGATATAGACCAGTCAATAATCAGCACAGAATAGTAAAGAAACGATCCAGAAAAGTGTGAGAATTGAAAGCACCCCCCCTCCCCCCTCCCCCCCCCCCTCTTCCAGAAAGGAGAATGAGAAAGAAGTCATGCCAGAAATGAGGTGAACTACTTCAACACATCAAGAGAAATTTTTTGTTATGTGAAAGACGTGGATTCAGAAAGTCTGCAGTAGCTACGGATCATACATATGTCGCTACATCGCCATGGAATTTAATCGAGCCAGTTAATACCTTGGCAAGCCATTGATTCGGGAGTCTTTCACATAAACTGCACTCCGTCCAAGTGACGGAGACACCTTCTCCAGTTCTGATTTCAGACCCTGTCCAGAAAAAACAATGGCCATATGAGTGCATTTAAATTAGTTTGAGGGGATAATCCAGTATAAACATCATCAACAATCTTGCACCAAGTTAAACAAAATCTCCAAAGCATCTTTTCCCACCCAAAGCATTATGAGTTGGTTCCAATGGCTCAGCCCACCTCTGATGTGAAACTATTGCATGAACCTCAACATGTAGGCCCCACATTGGAGACCATGGCATAAAAAAATTATCAAGCCAAAGAACCCCCCCCCCCCACACCCCCGTGGCGCCTGTGAGGCATCTTATATAAGTTTCTCCATCCAACCAACCGTTTCAGGACTAACCGTTAGTTATCCTTACAGGTTACAGCTGCCAAAGAATTTCTATGAATTAGATATGTCATTTTTCACTTTGGGACTGTCCTCTTTATAAATTGGATGATTACTGGACTGGCACAACAGAAGAACTTGAGACAGAACTTAGCAGTAATATAAAACACTAGGGAGGAAACAAGACTAAAGTTAGAAGTTAGGACATACATGGAGGAAAAGAACTGAACTTACACGTTTCAAACCTTCATGCAAATGATTCACTTCATGTGAAATGTGGCATTTAAGGGAATAAACAGTTTCTGTTTCTGTGCTTTCTTCACCACTTTCAGCACAATGAATCCTGGTCCACATCAGTCCAATGAGAATAAGGGGCAGAGTCAAGTCATATTTCTTCAGTATCTAGCAGTTAATATCAGATATGGAGCATAGGCACAGAGTGGCCTCTATCGAAAATTAAATGTTGTATATCAGTAGATGAGTTTGAGCACATGAGAACTCTGGGATGGACATTGGGATCTTCCCAACCTCACTGCAGTAGGTCAGGGCCTAGACAAGAAATATTAGCTCAGAGGTCTAGGCTACAGCAGAAAAGCATAGCGTGTTGAAAATACTCTAGAATGGAATAAACCAGCCAGACCTTTCATTAGTAGTAATATAATACAAAGGTACACACTAGTACTGCTAATGTGAGTGTTTGAATGGGTAAATACAAAAGTCAACAAAGATCTAATGTCGGCAGCACTTCTCTTCGCCAAGGCTTGTACTTCCCATGGACCTCATATAGGCCAAAAGATTTAGATCATCTAAAAATACACGGCAGGAATTTAACCCGGCGGTGCCAAATATTTCATACTAATGCAACACGACAATATAGAAGGATCATTAGCCGTCTGTACACTGACAAAAATCTCAATAGTTTCATGTTATTCTATTATGGTATCATTATGATTTAGTTTTCTTTTCTCAATGAAGTTATCCAAATATAGGGGGACATTTTGTTTCATTACCCTATCATATCTTAAAATTTGTTTTGACATCAGCTGTATGAATTCTCACCGACCATGTTGCTTTATTTAATCACATATATTTAATCACATCTCAAACCAATAATATCCCAAAAAAAAAAAAAAGTTAAAGTACTACAAGTTCTCTATATTTTCGAGAGGACTGAAAGATGAGAAAATCTAGGACTTTAAATAAACCAACAAGCATGACTAAGATTATATCCAACTAATTGGTTATATAGATCTTTTTCTTCCATTCTGTCTTATAATTTGCTAAGTCTGCATGGTTTTAAAAAGATTGTAGGTCTTTTGGAACAACTTTCTTTCTTATGATTTTAGGTTTATCTCGTCCCCCTTTTAACACCTTCTCACACAGGATTCACACCTAAGTATCAGTACATCTAAAACTCTATGCATGACATGATCAAGCCATCTCAAATAACCTTCTCTCATTTTACTCGCGATGTGTGCTACTTGCACCTTCTGTTCAATGTGGATATTTTTACTCTTGTCTAATCTTGATCATCCATCCACCTTAGCATCTGCATCTCTGCGACACTAATCCTATGGATGTTGTTGGATTTTGGCGGCACAACATTCACTCCCAAATAGAAAGGTAGGTCTTGCTACTATTCTGCAGATTTATCGTTCACTTTGACATTTATCCTTCTATCAAAACAATATCTCCATCTCTCCTTGCTCTCATTATCTCCCGTCAATGGTTGCTTAAAATAGTCTTTAATACACTTCACTTGGTTTAAGTCCTTATTCCTCCTCTCTCAGGTATGTTAGTTTTATACATTTCTTTCTTCCCTTCTCGTGTCACTAGCTTCTGTTACTAACGATCCAGGACTTACCTTGCTAATAGCCTTCTTAGCTTCCCTCGAAATTTGCTAATAGCCTTCTTGGCTTCCCTCGAACTTTGCTAATAGCCTTCTTATCTTCCCTCCTAGACCTCGTATACTATCCAAAACTTCTTTCCTCTATGGTAACTTCATAGGGGTGCAAGCCTTCTTAAGGAGATGATGATGTAGAAATAAATTATATGCCTTGAACGCTTTACTTAAGCATTCAATGCTCCTTAAGGAGAAGGTAGGATGCTTACAACATAAAGCCAAAGAAACAATTGGTCAATGAATACCATTTTAGACTATCGATTCCTTCTGAGAACTGCAAACTAGAAACAACCTCAATTTTAACCCTTTCAGTCAATAGTAGCACTAACAGTAGGAGAAACTAAAAGAAGTTAACATAAACATGATTTTTAGCTTCACCTTTCAAAGCAAGTTCAGTAATTCATCTCTTATTGTCAACTACATGATTTACAATATGACAGAGTAAAAGTTGAGGATGTTGATTCTCATCAACTTGCTCAGAAGATACTCAAAGTCAGAACAGGGAACATCCTAGGACCACTAGCTGCATTCCTTCCTACCTCAATAGTCAATACATATACACCGGTAAGTTCACATGCCTCTTATGATATTTAGGCGCAGAACTAACTCCATGCAAAGCGGAAAAGGTAACAGAATAACTGGAAGGTAAACAACATTTGACTGCAGAAATACCTGTTGTCAAACTCAATACCAAAGAGAGCCTTCACAATATCCGAACTTTCACTGCAAGTACCGAGATGAAGAACAATCACAAAATCATGACATAAAGAAGAACAATGTGCATATAGGAGAGTTTTCCTTCACATTTTTACAAAATAGGGACCATATGTCCAAACTGAAACAACGAAAACAACTAGCGAAACAAAACATGGAAATTATTTAGGAAAGGGACTTTCATCTGCAAGAAATATCCAGAGAGGAGATGTAGTACCTAGAGTTCGGTGATTTAAGAGACTGAGAAAGGGTGTAAAGTAGTTGTGTCCAACACTCTTCAGCATCCTGTGATTATTCAGGACGTGTCAGTAGGACCTTAATATAGCAATTGCAATAGTGGTACGCTTTTTTTTTTTTATAACAAGGAAGCACTGTGGTAGCTTAGGTAATGTTGGAACCTGTTGCATGAAAGCTCCATTGCTCTGCTGGCCAAATTGAGGATATTTCTTCCGCAAAACCTGTGAACATAAACCTAATCAAATGTTGACGCCAGAGTAGCTCACATGACGAAAACGTTAAAAAGACAACCATATCAACATAGGCTACATTTATAGTTCTCATATAAATCCGAGTAACCTTATGCAAGAATGATAATGCGCAAAGTTTGACCAAGTAGATAACAGACACAAGCTTAAGTCATTCTATTCGCATTCTATACAAAGTACTTCATCCTTGCTCTCTAAGAGCAAATCCATTTGCGCACAAAAGTCATGACAAAATATATCAATTTCAGTGTTCAATGCTAAACGAGTATATTTTGAAGTCTGTCAACAGGAATTTATTGGCAAACACTGTCTCCTACTCAGCATACATATCCTCCTTCACAGGTATGGCAACTTTTGTTCGAAATCCAAACACATTTTGTAAGAATACAAAGTCATAACTGAAGAAAATATTAGGAAATAGAATAAAGACAAAAAAAAGTACCGTCCAGAATTGCATTGGTGCCACTGGTTTGACATTTTTATCCAGGTCATTAAACAGATCTCTTGTTGCAACTGTCAAGAGATGAGATGAGTGATCCAAATCATTGCTTCTACCGAGCTGGTTATACCTAACAGGGAGAATAAACAAACTCAAAATCTCAGGAACACAAGAAAATACAAATTAATCATGTATGAAGAACATGTACCTAGTGGAGTTGTTTTCGGAACTCCTACACTTGATATTTAGCAGGAGCCATTTTGATCTTTTTTCTTATAATGTTCGGGAAAGACCCACAGTTTCGGAATCCAAATTGATTCAAAGTGGATTACATTTTGGATTGATTTCATCCAAAGGAGCACATGCCGTGAAACGAGTCCACATTTATATAAGGGAGGATAAATAGGAATTAAAACAGGATAATTTACATCTCCTCTACTAATTACTGTTTTCTCCGCTTTGTCTCCGTAAGTACATACTATCTAGGCATATTATATAAGTTAAATTATGATCAATAGATTTGACAAAATAAACAGTTAAGTCAGAATTATCAATTTTGGCGAAAACAGAAATTACGGATTAGGTGCAAATAGATCGAAGTGCCTAACCAAAAAAGTGCATAGGAATCAAAATAGACCTAAATCTTTTCAGACCTAGACTTAAAAGCAACCATACTGAATTTGATCAAGTTTTGGGAAATCAAGGCTAAAGCAAAAGGACCAAAAAAAGCCTAAACAAAATGACTCCCAAAAATGGAGGAAAGGATGAAAAATGGAAATGCTCACTCTGTTAGAGCAGACTTCAGTTCTGGAACTGAATGCAAGCACTGCACTGTGGAGTTCATGTAGCATGTATTTCCGAGATTAAATAATCCAGCAGAATGACCCTGGAGGAAACAAAATTATAAAAATACTCATCACTCATTTACTGATTAAAAGTACAAAACTAAGCCTTGCCATTATAAAAGTTAGCAGTTCTTTTAGATAGGACTCTAAAACAACATGGTAATCTGATTCTAAAACAACATAGTAATCCGATTCACAGCGTGTAAGTGAAAAAATCACGCATTCGATAAGCGCTTGGCATCCACAAAATCACTTGTGCCAGCGGAACAAGAAACGCATTCGACAAGCCCTTGGCATCCACAAAATCACTTGTGCCAGCGGAACAAGAATAGAGAATTATATATTAAAGCTTATTTGCATGTAGAAGTTGGACAAAGTAACTGGTTTTGAAAAAAATGAACAACGTAAGTGCTGTAAAGCTCTACCAATAAATCTACTAGGGATCCAGTGCTGGTATAAGTACAGCATATGAGTTAAGACTAACTATGCAAGCAGTTAAACATAAGGAATCACACATCTCCCGATCATTCGATTTGATGCAACAACAGCAGTGCCGAAAAACTTACCACATTAACCACTTGCTCTTCTTCAGGTAAATCTTCAGCAAAAACAGGACCCTTTTCAGGGGCCTTCACAATCTCATCTGCAGTTCCCATCATCATCAGCCTTTGACCCTGGAAATAATAAATAACAGATGCTTCTAGATAACTGGCACTTCATTGCATAAAAATAGAGAGTAATTCAGTGAGTATCCGTGTACCTCTTTTACTCCTACTTTCAACCAGTCGGCATCGTCCTAAACAACCATGAAAATAACCGAAGAGTAAACAACAAAATTAACAAGCAAAGCATCAGATGCTGAGAATTTCAGCGTTCCTCAAAACACAATTGAGTTTTGTGCTTCATTTGCAAAGTGAAAAATGGCATAACAAGCTAAGCAAAACGAAATTTTATACCTTAAGCAAACCACCTTTGACCATTATCTTTTGCCTTTCAGGTGGTACCCCTGTTAGATCATACAGCTGGGCTTTGAAAACATAAGGAGGCTGGCTAGTGTCAATTTCCACAGCAGGATAGACTTCTTTTTGCCACTTTACACTAACTGCAACCAATCACCATATTTGCAAGTAGAGAATTATAGCCCGTAATTGTCCAAGTGCAAAAATAAACAGCAGGTACAATCAAAAGAAAATGTAAAAAGGGGTATCCTAGTGGGAGGAAATCTGTATCTATAATGATAAAAATATCTGCTCCTAGAGCAAAGATAAATGATGTTTGAACTAAATCTAATACACCATCAGATAAGACCACCCCCGCTC